>JXSR01S007132.1:17622-35852 GCA_000969725.1 Ophiothrix spiculata | reverse complement strand
CTCATTGTATAGCATTAATAAATACGTTTAGAGAATAGCCTCATACCCACAATCAACAAATAAAATAAAATTCAAATTTTTAATTTTTTTAAAGGTTTTCATCAAAATTGTCCCGATATCTGGTAATTGACTGTTATTTTCTAACATAGGAAGTGTAGAGCATCCACAAACAAAATTTCAAAATTTTGTCCAATGCCCCTTTAAGTTACTGACAAAAAAGATCTAACAAATCATATTTGTATAAGTCAGTAAGTTCTCATTATATGTGGACAGCCTGTAGATAAAGTTTCTTGATAAGAGGAATGAGACTATCATCTGATCAATATAAAAAAAAAATTCCTAGGGCATTTTTGTGGCGAGACTTTACATCTCTATAATTTCACAAAATGTCGAAATAAAAGTACACATTACTTGTGTGTGCAGTTTCACTCCCATCAAGTTAGATACATTTAAACACACCTTGACCCGTCATAGCCCGGTAATATATCAAAGCAGGTTTACCTGCGTACCAGACGGTCTACTGACGTTTTTGGTACCTCTATCCTATATCCAGCTTACATTTTAGGATCCTTGTCTCCCTTTAAGGCGGGGTCATCTTTAGGTTCCTTACCTGTGTACTAGACGGTGCTACGGTCCTTCTTGGCACCTCTATCCTATATCCACCTTGCGTTTTAGGATCCTTGTCTCCCTTTAAGGCGGGGTCATCTTTAGGTTCCTCACCTCGCAACCAATCAGCACAAGTTTCTCTTACAGCCCGGATCACACTGAAATCAATTTCAAAGTTGGATACTGTAAGATGAGCTTTACTCTGTTCTGAAAATATTTACATCACAAAACTTGACAAATTTAATTTCTTACGGGTCCAAAGCGTGAGTATTGGGTATGTGCACGAAATACTCACAAACATCACAGGGTACTAGTAACAACCCTATTTTGCACAAAATTGGTGTGCTTCATGTAGATGGTTCCCAGTAACAACACACAAAAAGTGTTTTGTTTGTACAAAATAGATTCAAAAGAGACTTAGCATGTGTTACGTACCTTTCAATAAGCTTCTTCCTCTTCTTGATGGCCTGTCTCAATGGTTCCCTGAGTGTGATTTGAACAAAGTCCTGCATCTCAGCATACACTGTCCTCAGGATGGCTTCATAGAACACACTCTCCATCCTGTTCATCAGCACCTGGAGACCTTTGATCATAGCTATAACTTCTATCAGAGCAAACTTTTCCTCACTACTGTAGTTGTACCTGGTTGCCTAAAATTGAAAAATGCATTGTCAATTGGTAATGGGAAAAAACATCTTGTTTTACTTTATGGAAGATTTGGACCCTCGACTAAAACGGTTATATACTGCCAGAAACATTTTTCAATCTAATAGAGCCTATAGCCAAAATTCTAACAGTGAATATTATGGTTATTTACTAGCATATGAGGGGTAGACATAATTAATGCAATTTGTTAAAATTTGAAATCTTTTAAGAAGGTTAAAAGACTACAGTTGTTGGATTTAATTCGTGAACGCGTATCAAGAGTCTTGAGCATAGACACGAACAAAATAACATTTTGAAATGTAGGCTCGCGTCAAAGATCACTCCGTATTTGCTACAGAACTCGTTCACAAATTAAATCCAAAAACAATAATACATGGTTTGGATCAAGAAAAAGTACTCTAAGGAAGATATTATTCTTTGACATTGCTATAACAGAAAGATTAAACGTATTACTGTTTCAAATGAATTTTGGACATGAACATGATTTCTGAATGCAGCCAACGCATAAAGTTGTGACGAGAACGACATTGGTAAGTATGCAAAGCCGTTTCCATTCAGTTATCCACAGTACCGCGACATCGCATGTGCGGGAAAAGCGTTGTGTACTCGTGTAAAATGCATATGCAATTGTGTTACGCTAGGCTCTTAATTTTTGTGTCTGGGAATTATTGGAATCAACAATAGTGTAGGTGAGTGTGTGTTGTCTAATGGAATATTGCACGACCCATAAACAAGAGGTTGAGATTTTAAGCCCCTCTACTGCCAATGTGCTGTGAAATTATAGTAGGAAAAAACCTTTATTACACCTGCCTTGTTAACCCAAGCGCATTGAGGGCCTGTTTTGGGAGCAATGTCATAACCTATTATAAAAGTCATAAAATTTCCTGCAAATCATGAACATCTGAACGCAGTACTTAAACAAGCGTATGGCCTCAGGTAGTATGAAAGATTTATCTTTCATGCGATCGCCGAGTCGATTTATCAATCAAGATGCGCAGTGCATTTTCACTAATGCTGCATAGTCGCAAATGCTCTGGGGATACGAACCCTCCAGATGTGTTTTGTAGGAAATTTAATGATTTCAGTAATAGGTGTTGTTAGGTCTGCATCTTTGGCCATTGGTTGCAAGTAACCTAGAGTAAGGCAAAATGGTTCTTAATATTTCTTACACGGCATAGTAATATCAAATAATAACATTCTTATTGATGTAGTGAACTTACCCGTTCATATTCTTCAGCTTTATCACCCATCTTAGGATTGCTGCGTTTATCTGCTGGATGAATCAATTTCCAGGAGAACTGCAAACAACAACAAGCATTTAGATTGCTAGAGGGGCTTTAACAAACAAACATTTAGTCTTATTATTCTGAAAATATATGTAGGGTGCTATTGCAAAATGAGCGAAAAGTCACAAATGCAGATTCTGAGAAAATGGCGTTTAAAGTAACAACGTGTTGAAAAGGTCAAATTTTGTTTTTTGACATAAAATGCATTCATTCATGCATAAGACTTTACCTGTATCTCTAGTTTCAAACATTAATTATGCCGGGAAATGCAATTATTCACGGTTAATTGATCAAATTTAGCTTAATGCACTATGGTATTCAGTAACTTCATCATCGATTTTCGGCTATTTTTTATTACCAGATATTCATTAGACTGTCTTGCATTTTGATCTCTAAATGAAGAATTGGGGAAAAAGAAACAGTAACATATTATATACCATGAAAGCTGAGAAAATGGAGAATGAAAATTAAACATGTCAAAAACTCAATTTTAAAATTTGAGACTTTCCACTCATTTTGCCGGAGCACCTATCATATAAAAGATAAAGTCATCCATTACTAGTTGCCAACTATCCACTTATCCACATCATGGACGTATTGAAAAGTGACGATTTTGTTGTATAAAGTTATGCAAAGCCCTGTAATTTGGTTTGTGATAATCTTTACTGTTCATACAAGCGAGGGAAGCGAATGTCAAACAAAGCTATCCAATATCATAGAGAATGGTCAAGAAATTTAAATAGAAAGGACTATACATAATAATGCACCCCTTAATAACTCTTTACTTTCTCTACGACAGCAACTTTGAGTCCCTCTTAGGTTGCAAAGTTCCATTCCAGTTCTTTTGTTTTGTTTTGTTTTCCTATTGCTCCCCTAAAGCACTGAACAAGCTTTATGTAATAGTTGTTTTTGTAATCAGTATGACCTTTCATCCTTTGAACTATTTCTACGAACAATTCATATTCTTCAGATGAGAGGAGGAGAAGAATTGCTGTAAGTGTTTATTTTAAGTAAGGGAAAGGAGAAATACGCATCCTATGCTAGAACATTAATAACAATCAGACAAATTACAAACAGGCCAGCATTTCATTTTATTTGAAAAAAATCCTGGCCGAACAGAGACTCGAACCCCGGACCTCTCTCTTGCCATGCGAGCGCTCTAACCACTGAGCTACCCGGCCTCTCAGATAAACTGAGAGTTTTTCAGTTCCTCTATCTCCCAACTTTAGATGTTTATTTAAGGCATCTCAATTTGGTAAAACAGCTTTAGAGGGAGCACCGGGTTTAAATACTAGAATCAATTGGTTTCAAACATATTTGCCACACAAAAGCAAAAACTTCATGAAAATATTACAAAATTTTCCCATATAAATATCTGTGTACAAGTTATAATCAAACTCCAAAATGAAGAGGAAATGCTTACAAGTTCTGTAACTAATGCAGTCCATGAAGCCAACAGTCTAAGTCCCCTCAACGCCAATTCATACAGTTGTTTGTTTTCCCTCTCAGAACGTCCAGTGTCCTTTTGAGCGGTTGTGACTTCCTAAAATTAAAAAAAAAAATGGAAATATCAATCATCAAATAAGCCCTTAATGGCGGACAGTTTCAAGGAATTGTATGCCTCTCCCTGAACATTTTTGGGTGAGACAAAAATGGGAAAATTTGGTAAATTACAGGCTTTTCTATGATGTATATACATACAAAATGTTATAATTTGTTTGTGATGCAGATCCCCAAACTAGAGTGAGAATAATATTAAAGAGATACTATTTAGAAATAATTTACTTGTCAATTTCAATAGAATCAAACGTAACCAGCTAGCTCCTTGTTCTCAACTTAAAGGGGCAATTCATGATTCACTTTTCACCCTCAAGGTCACCTCTATCAAAATTGAGTTTTTTAACTTATAAGAAGCGTCAACTTGTATATGTTACGATCCCCAAACCATTCTTTCATATATGCTTGGTCAAAATCAAGTGAAATTTTCAGTATATATTTATAATGTATTCTTCTTATTATTTAGCTAGAAAACAGATGAGGTTTTTGTAACATCAAAATAAATCATGAATTTAAAAGCAAATAATAGAATGCATTTATCTAATCAATAACTGTGTCTTACTAAGCCTGAGTGAAATCATACAAAACTAATGCAAAACATGCAAAGGCCTGTCTCACCCTGTGACGACAAAGACGTAAAGACGAGCAACAGAGACCTGCGGGTTGTAGCTTTGAATTGTCCCCCAGTCATCGTTAGCTGACACAATACTTAACACAAAAAGTATGAAATTCACCTAGCTAACCAATATATATGTGTTTCTTTGAAACTTCTTGTTGAACTCATTTGCTTGACTTATATAATAAAAATTTGTCATATGAGTGCAAGAAAGTCATATCTGCAATGGCTGCCTTAAGTTATATTTATTTGACACCAAGTCACAAGAATGTGGAAAATCCCCCCAAATTTCCCTGTCTTAAGTCAGTGGTTCTTGAAATGGTTCTTCAGGTGACACCAAAACCATTTCAAGAACCACTGACCCAAGACTGGAGATTATAAAGTTTGCAATCCAAATTTATGACAAATGGCAGCTATTGCAGATAAGACTTTCTTGCACTCACATGACAAATTAAAGACACATCACAACTCAAATTTGAGCATTTTGCCTTACCCTATTACTATGCCTAGCTAGTTCACTGATATAGCGTGTGTGGTCTTCCCTGATGCCCGATAGCTGTTCTAGAAGATTATATTGCAACCCAGCTTGAGTGACCGACTCACATGTCCAAAAAGATTTGTGTGCGTCGTAGTTCGGACACTTTTTGATGTAAGAAAATACTGGGATTTGAATGTCACCATAGAGGGGGACTACTTCAAGTTGCTGGAAAGAAAAACATGGAAAGAAGATAACTAGACAATAAGCAGCACAGTTTTCTTTATCTTGCATTAGGCCTAAAAAAATTGTTGTGTTGCCCTTTTCCAACCAACACTAAATCTGGCAAAAATCAGGTCGTATTTTTTATAATGTTTTTACAATTTTTTTCTATTAAACTCACCATTTCTAGCACATAAACTCACACAGTAAATACAGTAAATTATTTTTGGTGTCATGTCAGAAATAACTGAAAAATGATCTTGCTAAGTCATCATATAACTACAACATGCATGTTTTTAGAGATTTTAAGGTCAAAATCTCCTTCAGGAAAAGTAAAAAAAAAAAGATTCTCGACCCACAACCTACCACAACCGACCCTACTTTAAAATTTTTCCCAAAAAGGGCAACACAACAATTTTTGGGCACCTAATTCAATTTCATATAATAAGTTGGAGAACTCAAAACCATTGGAAGCTTGTGCAGACAAGCGGAACAGTACCGAACTCAGTAAATATTGAGTTCCAATGCTGCTCGATGAGTTTTGTTCTTGGGCATAACATTTAATCTCCATTGCTTGGTTGAACCGAAGGGATTAAAAAAATATATATATGAAAATGGAAACAATATGTGGTAGTATTTGGTTATGGTAAAATCACTTATCAATAAAAAAATCCAGACAATTTGAATTTCAGAATAGACAACATCTTGTTTCTTTCATGAGAGAGGTAAATATATTTTACATATATTTTTGTGCAAAATTGAGCGCGAAAATAAATGCACCACGAAAATTACTGTGTATTTGTTATAAAGGAATTGAAAATTCCATACTAGGCCAATGTTCATGTGAGCGAAAATAAAAACGCGCGAAATGTTGATACAATGTAAATTTACATTTGAAATTCAAAAGTATGCTTGGTTCAAATCGAACGTATGTTTGATTCAAATCTTTATGAACCGGGCCCAGTCACACTGGCTCATTCTCAATAACTCTGTATTTCATAAGTATTACATTTATAAGGCTTTCTCAAATGGCGTCTCGTGGGCCAAATGCAGCCAATATACCACTTTAATTTGGCTCTTTGATCACATCTGGAATATCAAAGTATACAGGAAAAGCTCAGACAGAAGCTTTCATTTGGTCCTTCAACATGTATTTTGAGCTGGTATAGGCCATCAAAATATTGAAAACATGATGTAACACCAAAATAAATAAATCTGAATACTCACCCTAAATACTCTATCTATTCGTGAAAGACTGATGCGTTTCTTCTGGTCCATTTTGTAAATGCTGTTCATTTGATTATCCATCAGATATAAGCCGAAACCCATCACCTGGAGGCATAGGAAAATCAACATCATTATACCAAACAATAATTTATTGGACAGGGTAAACAAAAATCCAGAGTACAGGGCCCCATTGTTTGTGAATGCAGCCCTACCATGAATTTTTGTTTAAATTGTGCCAATAAATTTTTGTTTTGCCTATTATAGCTCATTAGCACAAGATCACGTCTCCCAGTATCTAAGATTACAAGCATGGTCAAGGCTGATCAAACAGATGCAAATTTCCCATGACAGTTTAACCAAAAAAAATTAAAAATTAGAAGGAGAATTTTTCCTCATTTTGGTGATGTTCTTGTTAAATCTATGGGAAAGAATGGCTGTTATCTTAAGGGCAAGTTATTACACCTATATCCTCTACAAACTTAAGTACAAATCAAGCAGCTGATTAACGACAAAAACAAATATGACCATACAGGAAAAATAAATCTGTCTATATTTTGCAAGGTTTGTCCATGTGGTAGCAACAAAATTAATTATAAAAATCATGAAAGATTCAAGCACAAAATATATCAATATGCCATACATGGTCTTATCAATCCTGATCAATCATTGCTAGTCTCTTGCACAATACAAAAAGACCTGTTCACAAAGTTGTAGCATATAAGGGATATGCTATGGATCTCGTTACAAGAGTCTAATGTCTTAGTCTGTTCTTATAGGTTGATACAGGATGGCTCAGCACAAGTTACAATTCAGGCAGAGCAGCCAATGTGAAATAAAATACACAGCTCATATGTGTCAATACAAGGTTCAAGCGCTCCAACCACCAAATTTGTTTCAACCCTGGATATACAATAACCCAGGTCCACACAAAAACAGACTGCACCAAGTACCAAATAATGAATTGACAGACTGACTTGACTAGTGGATTTCCCTTCCCAATTTCTCAGGGCGTACATTCTTGTATTCTTGTGTTTGTAGGCATTCTCTATTTATTCAATGTCGAATTATTGTAAACTACTACGGTTTTCCAGCTTGGGGGTAAGGCTGCAGGTTTTCTGCCTGCAGCTGCCTTTTGTTTTTCTTGCTCTTCAGCAGTATGTGATATGCGCTTAGAAATTCAGATTATCTAAGAATAAACACAGTATAATTTGAATATGTATTTATGTGTAAATTACCTTCTCTTTTTGTCTTAAAACGCAGTTACACACCATTTTTGTGGTACGCAATTGTGTGGGAACAAGAAACACATTTTCTGTTCTGGAGACAAAGATTTGCGCTCACATGTTTAATCATGGCAGAAATCACTTAGCGTCGCCGTGAAATTCTGTCGGCGCTTCCCATTGGCTTAATTGTTGTTGCATCGCGGTACTCATGAGAGAATATAATAGAAGCATCACTCGAAAGTTTCCAACTATTGTGTTCTTCAGACAACCAATGCAAAGCTTCAAGCTTAACCCTAGATCAATACCCTATAATCTTGATCATAAGAACCCCCCTCAGCTCCACTTCAAATCCTGATGTGGTGTAAAATTACAATGGTCCTCCTGTTAACTTGTTATATTTTATTCACCAGATCAGCAAGTACTTTCATATTTTGTGTTTCCAAAACAGTACTTGTTTGCCATGTGTGGATTTGTATATGTTCTTATGATCAAGGTAACATGTTCTTATGATCGAGGTAACAGGGTATATATATATCATAAATAAAAACACAAAACACATTAATGCAAAGTGCATTGAGAAAAAATTCAATACGTTTTCATTGTTGTCGGCAGCTGTTATCTGTTGTGTTTGAGTGTGATTTCAATTGCGGTGGTCACTTGGCATTAGAAATCGGTATGTAAATCAAACAAAACTGAAAATTAAATCTGGTCACTTTGAAAAAAAACCAAACAAAGAGGTATACAAGTTCTTCCCCACTCACCTTGATAAGCATGTGTTTTTCACTGGGCAAAACAAAGTGCCTAGACTCGTACATATCCAGGCATAAATTGACAATATCAGCAAGTAATTCTTCGTAGCCTTCTATCTGTTCCAGCTTTTCCTTGAGTGTATGTGTGATTTTATCATTGTTGGCTAAGAACATCACTACCTCCTGAGACTCGCGTAAGGCTTGTGGATCAGCCATGACTTTGAGGAACTGTGCTGCCCTGTATGGAATAAATAGTACGATGTGTTTTTACACCAGTCACATGAAGATCGATCAATCAATCAATATAGATTGTCTTTGCACGACATGCATACCCCATGAAGGAGTCTATTCGTACAGCCTACAGGGGACCAATGGCTTAACGTGACTTCCGAATCACCAAGCAAGTAGGAGTGAAGTTTCTTGCTCACAGAAACATGGAGACAAAGGAAAAATATTAATCAATACTTCACTCGCACAAATGATGTGCAACTTTCTTCACATTTGATTTTGTAATGACCATAGACTCCTTCATGGGGTATGCATGTTATGCAAGTACTTGTATCATTGATTGATTGATTGATTGATTGATCTCAAATAAGTAACAGCATTTATGTCAAATGAAGATGAAGGGAAAAATTAATCAATACTTCATTTGCACAAATTATATTTAACTTTCTTTACCTCTGATTTTGTACTGACAATCTTAAACAGGAAACAGCTTTTGTTAGAAAAGCAAGACTTACCAAGGTGTAAAAATTCCCTACAGCAGTCTAGCCCAATAGACCTTTGCAAAACACAACTTTCCGAGAATTCCCGAAGCTGATTTTACACTTTCCGGCAATTGCGGACAGAAAAAGTGACACAATACCAAGAATGTTACGTCCACGTTCACGTTAACTGACGTTTGTACGCAACAAATTCGAACTTGTAATTAGGGTTAGCACTAAAGAGTCACTTTTAGTGTGATCGCCCTGATGTGACTTGAAATCTTATGCTTAATCAGCCGATTCAAAATGGAAATTTCACTCTTTCACCACCAGCCAAAATTAGTGCGTCTAATAATGTATAGGTCTGGTTATATTTATTTTTCACTTTTATTGCACTGAATATGCGAGAGAATTTCGGAAAATGTTGTTGACAAAATTGTGCGTACTAATGACCTTGACCGTAATTGGTTGAAAAAATGGCCACATGATCGACGTATACAGAGATTTCCGAATGAATTTTGAAAAGGTCTATTGGTATGTTTAGCACACCAACCTATGCATTTCACGCCATCCCTTTGAGCTTTATCTTGCCTATCGAATGCTTGGTCAAGAAATGACTGGGAGCCGATTTCATATCTCCAATATATATCCTAAGACTCAGTCATGAGCTAGTTTTTAAGTCTTTGCCCAAATTCCTCAAGACAATATCGGTAATGGTGTAGTTTGGGACCCTGTTCATAATAAGGAACAAGACAGCTTTTATTGTTTCAAAATCAAAAAGGTTTTCAATAAATCCCATATCAAGTTTATTCATCAAGCTAAACTTACCATAAAAGCGATTTTACCTTCATTTTTGGTCCAAAAGTCCCGACTTCCGTGAATGTCTCCACTCATCATGTTCGTGTATTTGACCACCGCGTAAATCACCGCGTAATTTAACGCAACATTTAACCAACCGTAGATCGCGTTTTAAATCCCGACGCAATGAATAACCAACCATCGAGCGTTTCGTTGAAATGTTTGGCAGTGTGCAATCATTAAAAATGGCTGATGATGGCTTTATTTTCGCGTCAAATTCTCACTCTTTAATGAAAACTCGGCAATCTTTCCGACATTTAAACAACATTTTGGATCAACGGAACTAGAGTTTCATCGATACAGGTTAGTTTTCTGAAATTTGCAAGCATTTTTAGCGGTGTTTGGAGACAAAAATCGGCAATTTTAGTACTTTTTACGATTTGTTTTAACCTTGTTGTTTTACCCCATAATTTCCCTCTATATTCGAAGCCCTGCCCTCCTTCCAAAATATTAACCTTGTTGTCAAGATAACATTTTAACTATTTAGCTTCTTTGGTTCATTTAGCTTGATGAATTAGTGACTTTTGTTCCTTATTATGAACAGGGTCCTAAATTACACCATTACCACAATATCAGTCACACTGACCACCAATTGCAGGGTACTAATCGCGTTTGTAAACAATTGGCCCTGAACTCTGGATGTTTATTTTCATCGTCCGAAGAAATATGATGCCCATGACATAATTACATTTACAAGACGCAGATAGCGTCTGGTTTGATTTCTACAAAGACGCTAACCAGACGCTAGCAAGTTAAAATATTTTCAACTTTAGGCTCATTCCAGTGAAAATGAAACATTTTTTGACTTCAAGCTTTTTTATTCGACCACATAAGCAAGTTTTTCAGTCATACATTTTGTTACTTGGTACGTAAAAAGTATTTTCTAATCACAAATTTTAAAGTTTTCCTTTCCGTACATGAATGAGCACATGTTTTAACTAAAAAATGTCACAAACGTTACCAAAAAGTTACACCAAAATGTCACAAACGTTACCAAATGTTACCAAACAAAACATTGCATTAAAAAAAAAATCCTGACGATAGAATTTCCTACCACTTTTATGAAATATTTGTAAATATGTTACCCATCATCTGTGAAAAGCGCAATAAAAAAATAGCTAACATGTCAGAGAATTTTGACTTTGAAGTCATTTGGAGCAAAAAACCATTTCTGTGCTATGTCACAAATGTTACATGAACTTTAATCAGTATTTTAACACCTGCATGTCTTGATCCCAACAGTGTGCACCATTATCAACAACAAACTTGTGGATATAATGTTTATGCTAGGTTCTGTGGTCATTTCAAAGTGAAAATTTTCAATTTTTTGGTAACAAACGTTACTTTGAAATCGCCCTTTAGCGTTTTCGTTAACCTCTACGTCTTGTACGTACATCATGGGGATTACACCAACTTAAGCATGAGTTCACCTTACCTCCTGTATGCTGCATAGTCGTTCTTGATGCTAGCCTTGATGTTCTTCAATACATCTAGCACAGCAAACATGTTGATAAACTTTCCTAATGTTAAGAGGTAAGACTCTGACACAAAGTCCTTCTTTTTCTCCACATGACAGAGTCTCTTGATGTCCCTACAGAACATTTCTATTGCTCGGCGCTGCACAGAGAAGAAAATCAGGGCAATTAAAAGTGATGATCTTGACATTTGTTTTCTGTTATTAATGTGCAATACTAAATATAATGACATTTGTATAGTGCTTTTTGGCATAGATAGAATATAGAGTGTTTAAAAGTGCTCATCACATGTTTCACTGCAGACAAATATTTCATAATAACTTAAACTTAAGTCAGTGCTTCCAATTCCCAAACAGAATATGTCCCCTCAAAAAAAAAAAAAAAAAAAGATTAAAAACCAAATGCACATAAAAGTGTTGGGAATTGAATCAAATACTGGACTCATTGGTGCAAAGAAAGTTTTACTACTATAAACCACTATTGAAACTGAAGAATCAGAAATAAAAACGGCAGTTCTAATTTACCTTTGACTTTTTGAGGTACAAAGTAGCATGTAAGGTTTTAGCAAACTAACTCACTGAACACTATCAAAAACAATTATACAGCTTAGCCTTAGGCCCCCCAAAAAAGTTGTTTGGTTGTCCTCCACCGCCCGCCCCTATTTTTCAAAACTGGAAAAAAGTTTTTACTGTATAAAACTATACCGTGCCTAATTTTCAGATATCCTAAAAAAGGTGTTTTTTTCTTTGAGAATTTTGATCTTTTGAAAATATTTTTTCTACTTCTTTTAAATATTTTAAAAGTTGTTGTTTTCATTTTGTTTACATTTTAATACTGAGATTTTTCGGTACAGTAGACTTATTTGTATCTTTATAGAGCCCATAATTTAGTGTTGCTTTAACTTACTTTTGAAAAACAAAAACTATTAAAAAAATCCGCCCGCCCGAACTTGCCCAAAAAAAGTTGTGGAGGACAACCAAAAATTATTTTTTTTTTGGCCTTAGCTACCAGAACAGATTAGCTTAACGTAACTACCTACCTGGAAGTACATAAAGCTGACAAGTTTGGCGACTTCAGGCTCCATCACCTCCACAAACTTGTTGTAAATCTCCACTCTATTGGGTTGCTCATTGGATTTGATCTAGAAACAAGATGACAATTCTCATAAGTAAATCTGAAACTGGAATTCCAAGATCCCAATCGGCTTATTTTGCTTGGTGTTACATTTTCATATCCCCAATGTTCATTCATAGCATTGGGAGGAATTGCGAATGAGCTTGATGTATACTCAGCAATATTAGGATTTCAGGCCCCGTAAGTACAGTCGATCTTCGAAATAAGCTCCCCGTTTTGCAGGTTTTTTACTCATTAACGTGTGTTGTGAAGTAGTACTCTGCGCCATACGCGACACACTGCATTTCACGCAGTTGGATGTGATAGGTTGTTCCCACGATGGTCATGCCAAGTTCTTGTCACTGGGGAAAATTAACAAGTCATAACGATCGTCATGCGTCAGCTTTGTCAGGCGATTTAAATTCTGAATTGTGCGAACGCACCGACTGTGTACAAGCACAATTTTTTGAATATTCTGGACGCAATTTTCAAGGAGCTTATTTAGAAGATAAGACTTTAGTGGTCATTATGAAATATACATCAGGGACAATTTGAAAATGTTAGTCAATACTTCTGCGATGGTCATAGAGAAATGTGGGATGTATTGCTCCCGATGCCAGGAAAAAAACTTCAGAGATTCATCGACCTCCTTTCTATTGTGTTATTTCTATACAAAAATCATACAAAAATGTGTTCATTGATGGGAATGGATTTTGTGAGCTTATCATTTCTATAAAGAAAAGGCAACTTGTTGGTCTTTCTGTGTCTGATGGGGTAGAAGAAGGCATGGCCTCTTAAGGAATAGCACATTTTGTTTATTGGTTTTTTTAATTCACCTTATTTTCTATGGATGGAATTTTGCTTAGAAATGGGACACAGACACAAATAGGCCATGATATGACTACTGAAAGTTGGCAAAGTCCAAGACGCCAAAATGCTGGTTCAATCTGTTCTGAGCATATTTTCTGTCGACGTTCACCTTTCCCAATACAAATATTGAATGTCAAAAAAGCACACGTATTTTGGCGCTGTTTAGATATACATACTGCAGGCATGGCCCGAGAACAGCTTCTCCAGGTGTATAGAGTGACAGCATAGCTTTCGCCTTCCTCTAGCAATTTATTCTGAAAGTAAACAACAAGTGACAAGGTTACTGTCAGAAAGCATCGATCTTTACGTGTAAAAAATATCTGTAAAATCATTTCCACAGCTGATAGAGACGGAAGGATGGGACACCTTTTACTCTAAGCTACCAAGAGGATCAACATTAAATCTATAAAGCCAAATAATAATTTATTGGACAGTGTAAACAAAAATTCAGAGTACAGGGCCCATTGTTTATCAATGCAACTTCTGTATGGATTTTTGTTTAAATTGACCAATAAATATTTTTTTGCCTATAAATGATCTTACATGCGACTAGTTGATTACACATACTCATAATACTGGTATACATTGGCCATCTTTATTTTTGCCAATCTTGTTTGTAGGAAGGGTAAAGGTAAGTCATACAAGTTTCAACCATTTTTAAAACAAAAAAATTTCTGGAAATCAATCACATGCAAGTTCAGGAAATTGGTAACGGTAGCTCAGTGTTATGAACATCAATGGCGGTTCTAGTAGGAAGCATTCAAGGACTGAGGTATAAAGCTGAAATAAGTATGGGAACAGTCATAAAAAATAATAAAGTAAAAAATAAATGATCCTTTTAAAGAACTGATATCTGAAAATAATAATCCTTTGCATTTCCCTATAAATTTTGATAATTCAAGTGTCATTTGACAGGGTAATGCGTGCACAAATAACTATCTTTCTCTCACAGGGTTGTGACTTGAAAATAAGTCCTTGATTAGGCCCCCCAAAAAAAAAATATATATATATTATTTGTTTGTCCATAACGGCCTCTGAAAAAGGTAGGGTCGGTAGGTCAGCTTTTTTTGTAATAAATGTACATGAAATTCACCTTAAAGAATTGAAAAATTGAACAAGAAATAAACTTAACTTATGAGAACACTATACTGCTGATTCTTAAGAGGTCTTCTACATTGGAAAATACAGTTCATGTCAATTCATATCATATTTTTATGATTTGAAGACTTCCTTGGTGAATTTTGCATGAAAAATCCTCAAATAAGAGTTGGCAAATAAAAAAATAAAAACTTTATAAAGCACACGGTCGGGCCAAATTTTGACGGTCAGTCGAGCGAGGACAAACAAACAATTTTTTTTTGGCCTTAGGCTTGTAATCTGGGACAGGCCTCCCTTATTGTGAATAAATTAATAGGATTTATTCCTTTTACTTCTTCTCACTTAGGATTTAAAGAGAATTACGGATTAGAGCAAAAGCTCAAGACTGCAGAGTATCTCCTTAATAGACTAGGCCCAGGGTTCAAATCTTGGTTGAGGACTTGGAATAATATTCTTGAAAGAAAAGCCCTGCGAAAGAAAGAATAGATTTATCTTCCTCCTACTTTCTTTTGTCTTTAATAGTTTTTAATTTTTCAACTGGATTTATTAATAAATCTGTGTGCTATGAATTTGCTTGGGCATCTGTATGATATAGTCAAATATAAATGCAACAATATGCATGCATGACAGTTGGACTCCATAACCAGCTGCACTGTACCTTATTACACAGCTTTTGCACTGGTATATTATACACTGCCGCTCTAAAGTATTTCCGCACAAAACCATTATTCAGCCATATCTCAAAAGGTGTTTATGCGATTTTCATCATTTTTGGACAGACTCTATATTGTATAATTATCGAAGTTATTATTCCGGAATTGCATTTGAAAATATGGCATGTAATGCATATTACTAACTTTCGTTTGAACATTGAAAAAAACGAGTTAATATACACTTCTGGTCATTTGTTTTAAAACTTACAACCTTAAAATAGTCTTTCCTGTTACAAGGTAATAACGAGGTTATAAAAAATTGATTAATTACACAGTATTGAGATTTGTACTTGTGGTGTATTTGTATGGTCCAAAAAATCAAAAGAAACATCAATTTATTCATATTGAATAAATAAGTTACTTATACAAGTATGAATCTTTGATGATTCTAGGTCGTTTAATATAAAAAAACAAGGTTTTTGAATGTTTTTAATTGTGCGGAAATACTTTAGAGCGCGAGTGTACAAAGTATCAGCAGCAATGCATTGCAAAGTACTGCAATGATGTACAACTTTCACACATGGGTGACATTGTGGGATGGAGCTTGAGACTGTTTACCCTGATAATGGTTTATTTAGAGTCTGTCGATATGCATCGCACGACGCCCATCGACGCGCAGTCTTGAACACGTGCTATTCCTTGTGCATAGCGCGTGTAAAGACTGCACATCGATGGGCATCGATTGATGCATATCGACAAGACTCTGAATAAACCATTAGACAGAGTGGACTCGCCGATCTATACTCTGTCATCCAAGAAGTACAAAGTAAGAAATCAAACTCTGTTACAAGATCCATGGCATATCCCTTGTATTCTACAACATTGCGAACTGATGTTTTTTCATTGAGTAAGAGACTAGCAATTATGATTGATTTGGAAAGACTACTTTTGCATTAAAGTACCATAAATCCAGGTACTTCTGCAAGATCGACCATATTCCTAAGCTGTGCATACAGCACAATCTGCCCATAACTTTGGGGTAATATGGTTGATTGCACAGAAATACATTGTATCCGTATTTCTGGTACTTTCAATATGCATCACTGGACAAGAGAAAGTATTGATTAAAACCAAATCACTGTGAATTTATATATTTTATGCATGAATCTTATGATGGTGCAATTTTTTTGTGTGCTTATTCTGTTGCTACCACATGAACAAACCTCAGGGGTGCCCACTCTTTTGAAATTTCCTGATTCCGCCCCTGAACCTTGAACACGAGTGCATTTGAATGTTAAGTGAGATCGGGTATTTGTGGTTATGATTCGCAAAATACAAACTAATTTATTTCCCATTATGGTAATTATCGGTTTATGTGTGTTAATCGGTTAATCGCCTGCTTACTTTGTACTTCAAGATCTGTAACTCAAATTTGGTTTGGGTAGGGACGTGCCTCTGGGAAATTTGGAAAGCCACCCATCCAAATACCAATTTTTAAGAAAAATTGACCCATCCATATACCAAATCTTCTAAATTTTGAGCCAAATTTAATCAAAAACTTGCTTTACTTGTCAAAATGTTCTAACATTTTGAGAAGAAATGTCCAAATTTGCGGCATTTGGCACAAATTTCCGAAAAATTTGACAAGAATACCCAACAAAATACCTCATTTTGCGAAGAAAAAGGACTGATTGGAATACCAGAAAGCCTGATTTTGCTACCCGAATTTGCGGCACGTCCCCATAACCCCTTTTATACTAAGTAGCCCCCCCCCTGGAGCTTAGCCCAACCATACTTAAGTATAGCTCTGTGCAATAGGGAACAAGTGCAGTGGATCATCTGGCTATGACGGATCAAACTGTAGGACAAATCAATCAATGCAGAACATTGGTCATACAGTAAAAAGAAAACAAAAGAAAGTTCTGAATCTAAGTAAAATAAGTAAGCCAGCTAATGTAAAATGAAGAATTACACTAGTAAACTGCTTTAGATATAAAAATCAAAACCAATATTTAAAAATGTTATTTCTATCTAAACATTCCTCAAATTAATGTACACACAAATGTGATGCCAATATTGCAGAAGCACAAACTGAATTTATTTTCATTCTACCATGTGACAAATTCAAATTGCTAAGGGACGGCTTCAAAACTCAACCGGCGGTTGCCTGCCGGTTCTGGGCGGTTCAACTGGAATAAACAATAGCCAACCGCCCAGAACCGGCAGACAACTGCCGGTAGAGTTTTGATTTTGAAGCTGTCCCTGCTGCTTAAAATAAATAACAGACTTATACATGTAGCCCAAAGTTTTAAGAAAATCTTACAAGGGTTAAATCACTCAGCATGCTATAAACACACATTAGAATCACTAAATAAGTTGAATTGTCACTATACATAGCACCATGGTTACTGTTATTCATCAAGTTAGACCACTAACTATTAAACTAATATGTGATGATCGAGTTACTAAACCCTCACCAGTATAGCTTATCAAAATAATACAAAATTAATAAAACAATTTCCCATTCAACATAATCTAGATGTTAAAAACACCTAGAATATTTTGCATTTCTGTAGTTTTTATCCATATTCCAAGCAGTTCTAACTTTGCCAAAAGGTGCATCTGCAAATAAGGTAACCCAAAAATGAATCTACAAATTCAAATGAAAAATCAAATTAAAATATATTGAAAGAGATATTGAGAGAAAAGAAGAGAGACTTTAATGCAAATCATAACAAAACCATCTGTTTGACAAGCAATCTGTTCGAGACAATTTTTTTAAATGTACAAGGTTTGTAAGATACAAGTTTTGCTATGGACTGCACAAAG
>JXSR01S007130.1:22153-41339 GCA_000969725.1 Ophiothrix spiculata | reverse complement strand
TCAGGTTTTCTTGAACTTTTAAATTCCATTTTTAAAAATATATTAATTCAACTAAAAGAATATTTTAATATTAGTTTTACCTTTACATAAGCACACACAGAAAACATAATAAAGTAGTTCTTTTGATATACAAACAATCTCGTTTTATTTTCTGCATTCTCAATATATTTTTTTAATCACTTTGAAAATTATAGTTGAACATTATAGTAGAATTTCAAAAATATCAGCAATATAAGTGTTACATTTAGGAAAGCACACACAGAAAACTAAAGAACTAAAATCACATTCTTGCGACACAATCATGTGAATGATATTAATTTTGCTGAATATTATCTTATTAATTTAAACTCATTTTTATATCATTTTATTAGTGTTACCTTCTGGAAGGCACACACAGAAAGTAGACAATGAAGCTACAATCTTTCAACCCACATGTCTTCTTAATGCCTTCATAAATTACAATATTGATGTAATATTTCAATTAGCATGATGATGGAACAACCAAGCATTAAATCTTACCTGAAATAGATTGGAACCCTCTGACCTCATGGTGGCAGCAAATTGATGCCCATAAACGTTTAAAACACTGCATTCTACTGTCATGGCAATTCGTCATGTGAGTGCAAGAAAGTCGTATCTGCAACGGCTGCCCTAATTTTTTTTTTATACTTTGTCACAAGAATGTAAAAAAGTCCTCAAATATTCCCTGTCTTATGTCAGTGGTTCTTGAAATGGTTCTTCAGGTGACACCGTCACCTGAAGAACTATTTCAAGAACCACTGACCCAAGATTGGAGATTTGACAGTGTGCATTCCAAATTTATGACAAATGGCAGCTATTGCAGATACGACTTTCTTGCACTCACATGACAAATTGTCATATCTAGTACAACCTTTGCTGTTCGACTTAAGTATCTGTTGATGTTCTTTCTTGACCAGTTTTGTATGAATGTTGGGAAGTGAGACATTTCAAGAAAAAACAAAGCCAGCTACAAATAAATGTATGTTGCTGAAACTTTCAAAATTATCAGGCTTTAATACAAAGATGATCTAAAATTAAGTACATAAACCCAGTTTCTTATTGAGTCAAGTGTATAGATGAGTTGACATAGGACGTCAGCCCGGCAGTGTGCGCGGTCATATCCATTGTTTCTTGCCCAGCCATATGCGTGCGCAGAAGGTTTTATTTAGGACACATGCTTTCAAAATTCACACCAAATCAAGTAGGGCTATTGAAATGTGCAGCAATCATTTGTGACCCATCATATTGAAGGGTACTACCCTTAAGGGTCCCAAAATGAAAATTGATTTTTTGGTCTCATCTGAAAGATTATATTTTAAGCTTTAAAATGACACCTTGCTTTTAGTTATTGGATGTTCGATTGCAAAGTTACATCCAAATTGGTAAAGGGCATCAGGCTGATTCAGAAAACTATAGTTCTGCGAAAATCAAGTTTAAAGTTTCTGTACTGGTAAAACTTGAATGGAGAAAGGATTTTTATCTTGTTTTTTAACAAATTAATCTTATGTTTTGGATGTTGGAGCCTGATTAATATGATAGAGTACACTTCAAAGGTAACGTTTCTGATGAAATTAGAAATTCTACCTTGGATGTGATTTTTGACTATGCTTAGCTTTAAGTATCTCGTAATTTACTATGCCGGTATTAAGGTACCTTTTGATATGATGGGTCACATTTGTTGTTTCCTCATGCATATCTGTGGACTAGCTCCTTACCCGTGTTTATAGACATTATTGTCAACTCATCTATATGGCATCACCACATCAGCATTATTATCAGTTGATTTCATCAATATTTTTGACATATTTTTGGAATTTCTGTAACTATTATGGTGGGTATTAACCCTGTGAAATAATAAAAATAATAAAACACATATATGAGATTTTAGAATGAAATTCCTTCTCCGGCAAATAAAAAATTCAGATCCAACCTTGTTCTACTGTAAGGCCAAAAAAAAATGTTGTGTTTCCCTCAGCGACCGACCCTTTTCAAAATTTTTAAAAAAAAAGGTCATGAAAGCACCCAATTTTGCTCAGATTGGGTGTTTTTTGAGAAAATATTTTGAAAATAGTGGAAAATGCACCCAAATTTCATAATTTAGGTGCTTTTAAGAAAAAAAAAATTTCCGACCGACCAACTCATTTTTTCAGAAATTCCACTTGAGGGCAACACAACCTTTTTTTCTTTCTTGGCCTAATGGCTGGGAAACTGTACTATACATATACTTGACAATTTGTCACGTCCACAGTACATAAGTGTGAAGCCACTGGCTACATAGAAAGAGAACAACATTCCCAACAGAGTTTTCCCATGATTCCTATGTCATAATAATGGGGTTAACCACTTTGAAGGCATTTATGACTTGGTTTTTAATACCTTTTCTACAACCTGACACTGTTACCAATAATAAGCTGTATTCTTATGGCACAAAACTCGGTCGGATTGTCAGTTATTTTGCATTACTTCTGCTTGATTAAAGGATGAGCTAGTCACATTAACGATTGTTGAACCTCCATAGAATAAGCAGGGTCTAAGTGGCTGGTCCTGCCTCACATTTAATATTTAGTTCTTGAAGGAAAATATAAATTTGTCAAAATAAAAGTAAATGCTGTAAGACACTGACCCTATGTAGTAAATAGATTACAATTAAAGGTGTAGGCTCTTATTTCAGATTGTATATAATTGATTTTCAACTAATTTACCTTGGCCTCTGAATTACATTGCTTTGGATGACTGTTGATTATCACACCAATTGTTGTTTTCACTTGTGAAATAGGCCAATCAGAATCATTGCTAGCTATGGGGTTGGAAGTCAAATTAGTAGCTAGGCCATTGTTTAGCTAGATGTTCATTAGGAGACATCAAAAAACTCGCCCATTTCCACCCAATTATGGTAAAAGATATTTTTTTCAAACAAAATGAAAAAAAAAAAATGTTGTGCGGATAATTGATAATTTTATTTGAGCTTCAACCATCGGAGATGCTCGTATGTGCATTAACTGTTTTAATCATCTGCTTAATAATTTTGCCAATAAAAATATTTTTGTGTGGGGAGGTTTTTTGTTCTTTTTACCTATATCACTATATTCTTGGGAAATAATCTATGCTGATTGCACTACTGGAATACTATACACACCTATTATTAATTTGATTATGATAGACTCAATGTTACTGGTATTTCAAACAAACTATTTTGATTTATATATTGAATAAAGAATCAGTTTCATCTGTTTAGAATAATTATTAAATGATATTTCTAATCCAAGTTATTATTAAGGATATTTTTTACAAATACCGCTAGGTCTGTTCTCTCCTTCAGTTAGCTGCTTAATATGGACTGTTTAACAGCGCTCAAATTTCTAGTTATATTTAACTATAATGATTGGATAAAATTAACAATAAAGATGCACCACAGTTTCAACTTCACTGCTGGATCTACATCTGTCCAACAGACAGCTGCCTAATTTGTGCTGTTTTGCAGCGCTCAAATTTAAAGATATATTAAAGTGGTGGTAATAACATCTAACATGTGTAAATGAATTATCATTGAAAGATATACATAACTTATGTAATAATATGGATTATTAAAGGGGCATTGGACAAGTTCAGCATCATCCTCAAAACTTTTCCCCAAGCATTTTGAGATTTTTGCATCATTTGAAGCATTAGCGGTAATGATGACAACTTACAAAGTTTCATTGTCAAATTCAAACCCTATATACCAAAATATTAGATATTCTTTTATTTTTTAATTACCGTTGTCGACAACGATAAATACTGCCCTCTATAGTTGATTTTTTTAAATTGGTCTTTTTAGGAGATCTAATGCAAAGTCCAAATTTCTTTTGATTTATATGCAATCTATGATGAGAAAGGAATGTTTTACAAACAAATCTTTGGATCTTTCTTGATTATAGCATCAATAAATACGTTTAAAGAATAGCCTCATACCCAAGATCAACAATCAAAATAAAATTCAATTTTTTGAATTTTCTGAAGATTTAGATCAAAATTATTCCAATATCTGGTTATTGACTGCTATTTTCTAACATATGAAATGTAAATCATCAACAAATAAAATTTCAAAATTTTGTCCAGTGCCCCTTTAAATGTCGTCTAAGTTGAACAGTAGGCTGACAACCTGCAAACCCTTCATTTTGTTGGCTTTATCCGTTCCATGAGTCTGATGAACAATGAATGTTTAATTTGTACCATAGAAAGAACATTTTCATTTAATTTTCCATCATTCTCATGAAAATATTCTTACCATTGCACTTATAACATTCATTATTTGTATACCATTGTAATAATCTTGAAATAATATCGAACTTCTGCACATGACACCAATTCCTAAGAGAAATATAAAATTCAAATATGGATTAAAAAGTTGCAAGCATATGATCATAAATAACCAAAGATTAATGACACATTGAAATGTTACCCATCTCACTTTACCAGGATCACAAGTTATAAATATTATCGTCAACTTAGTATTGCTTGGATTATTTGCTGCTTCAATATGCATCATCAATGCCAGCTATATTGCTATATTATCCTGTGTATCCAAATTAATAATAGATGCTCCACTATACCATGATATTTGAAGTAACGCCCTGCGGGGCAGGTTTTTTCTCACCCCGACCCCGTCGTTCCCCGAAAATTTATTTCCCGACCGGACCGACCCGATAAAAATTTAGCTTGCCCCGACCGACCCCGACCCGAAAGGATTTTTTCTAGACCGGACCGACCCGGACCGGTAGTTTTTCATGATTTCCCGGTCAAGATGGATATTTTTCCCCGACCCCGAGTTGCCCCGAATTTCAAGTCATTAAAATGGTGTTTAAAAATGATTACGATTTCACCTAAAACCAATTAAGAAAAAAATGACTCAATTTAAGACAAATGACCTTATTTAGGACCTCACGAAAAATGTTCACATGATTTTATGGTCCGATTTTTAACCAATCATAGATCATTCTCTTAGCGCGCGGGGAATTTATGTGATTGTTTATAAGAAGCAAATGCTTGTTGACGTCACAAGTCTAAATGTGCTTTATTCGGTAAAGTGGTAAAGGAAAACTTAGAGTTTCAACTCAAAACATCGTGGCAAAAATTGTAATTAATATTTATAGATTGGAAGGCGTGGGATCATATAATGATCCCCAAGAGCTCAACCTGAAGTAGTATACTTTTTGATATCAATGAACAGTGTAACATTTCAGGTACATGAAATGCAAGACAATGACAAATGACAGATCAGCAACTAATGCAAAGTACAAACGATTAAATGGACGTGAAAGTGCAAGTTAGAAAATGACATTATAGACACAGCGATTAATTGTTGCTCCATTTTATTTTTACCCCGAACGAGCTTTTGCATTTCCCGGACCGAATGTAAACTTTCCCCGACCCCGAGTAAAAATTCCCCGACCCGGTCGACCCCGGTAATATTTTTCCCGGACCGTACCGAACCCGAAAAAAGCTCAAAAAAAATTCCCGACCCGGTTTCGGTCCGGTCCGGTCCGGTCCGGTCCGGGAAAATTCGGGGTTTCGGGTTTCCCCGCAGGGCCTTAATTTGAAGCATCAATATTTATCTCGGCATATTTTACCAAACAACAAACATTCAAAAAGAAATTCTAAGTGTCAATCCAGGTGTCGATGTGCTATGTTTGTCAATGACATACAATTTCTTAATCAAAATATATGAGTTTTAAGGGGCAACACAAATAGTTGCATTTTTATTCTAAGCAAAATCTCTAAATTTAAAATAGTACCTAAACAACCCACATGCCTTTGTCAAGAAATGATCACTTCAATTTTGTTTTTGTTTATCACCCAACAATACGTGACCCGCCATATCGATAGGTACCGTAAGGGTCCCAAAATCAAAACTGATTTTTTGGTCTCATCTGAAAGCTGAAATTCTAAGCTTTAAAATGACACCTTGCTTTTAGTTATTGTGTGTTTGGTTGCAAAGTAACTTTCAAATTGGTAAAAGGCATCTGGCTGATTCGGAAAACTATAGTTCTGAGAAAGTTTTTATACTCAGTACTTGAACGGAGAGAGGATTTTTATCTTAGTTTTTAACACATTTTTCTTATGTTTTGGATGTTGGAACCTGTTTGATTGGATAGAATACACTTAAAAGGTAACATTTCTGAAGAAAGTAGAAATTTGTGAGTTTTGATTAAGTTCAGATCAACTTCAGTGGCCCATATCACATAATTTACCATGCTGACCTTAAGGTACCTTTCGATATGGCGGTTCACGAACAAGAAATGTAGAGATCCAACATGGTCACATTGCGTTTAAGGGAAGATTGCTTAAAACAAAACTACACTTACCTCATTTTCTCAGCAAAATATATATTAATATAATTATTCATCATTCTGATTCTTCTAAAGAAGAGAAGACTCCAATTCGCTGGCCACTACAAAAGGGCTAGCTCCCAACCAGTAGCAGACCTGATTCTGTCGCGACCAACCCAGGGAATGAGAATGGTTGGACAACCAATAAAATAAATTGCAGGTGATTTATAGTGCACTACGCGGCTCCCCTGACTAATTCCACGATGCCTCAGCACACTTTACAGAGCAGTTCTAATCATTGGGTTAAATCACTACCTGGACTCCATGGGGCCAAAGGGCTTACTGTGGCCTACATAAATTGGCGCAACCCTAGCTTGAGCAATTCACACCCTCATAGAATATATAGTTTTTGAACACTCAGCTCCAGCTGGACATGAACGCGGACCGATCAATATCTAATGTTTAACAGTCCGAGAACTAACCGACTGAGCTAGCGAGAACTACCTAATGATCACCTATGTAGATGTTCTGAGCAAAGACACCCAGTGGAAAGCCATCATTAAGGACCGACGGAAGTCGCTAGAGTAAGTAGTAAGTAAGTAATTCCAAAATTCCAACAAACCTAGACATCTTGATGCAACACATATCAGACACTTTATCACTACAGTAAATAAAATTCTGATCACAAACATACAAGTATCAATGCTCAAAACTAGACCAATGTGTTATTTGTGTCTTATTGTGCTACTGTTCACGGCCCAGTTTCCAAGTAGAATTACTGATGTGGTAACTGATCCCAAATAAAGATCTTGCTATTTACTACTTTGTATTATTGACATGTTCCCTCCCAACTTGCAGAATCAATAACAATATCACATTAGTATTGAACTTGAGACTTTCAATAAATGAAACTAGAGTCAATTCTATGCATTGAACACTCGCTGTTCCAAATGCATGTTTGCTTCTGCTAATCATTGTCTTTTTAATGTAATTGTACTTACAACGTGATATTATTTGTCATCCTGCACTGACGAAATCCTTTTATTATTTAGAACTGGAGGAAAGTGATAGTGCATTTTATTTATTAGATATTACATGTGGGAGAGAAAGCAAATACAATAAGATAATATATAAAATGCATATCTCTTACTGTAATCATATATATATTTCTTGTTAAAGTTATGTTTACTGTCCTGCCCCATTTATTTGTATTCCAAATGCAACATATTCCTGATACATCATGAAAGCTTTGCAAATTGTTGTGGATCCTCCTTTTCTGGTAATTTCATAGTCGAAGGCAATCATGCCAACATTGAATAGATTCATCAGGATCGGTAGTTGACAATATATTAAAAGGTTCTATATCCTAATCCAGTAAGTTCAATTACCAGTGGACGTTTAGAAAACACCTGTTGTCTTTTTCAACACTTAGATGAGTGCCAATTCCGATGCTAGTTGACGGTGTCCTAGCGACGGTGTTGTTAGATCTTTTGACATTTGGTTTCCTTGGAATTAGCACATCATCAAAAAGTGTGAAAGTTGATACTGCCCCTTGTCTCGGTTCATAGTGGTGTCCCCTTTCTTCCTAATTTGTATAGCCTCCTTTACCCATCTCTTGTATCTGTCCTGTTCGGCCCTCACCTCCTCCCATCCAATTACGTGATTGTTCAAAGCAACATGGTCTGTGATGGCCGATTTATTCACAGTTGAAAGCGACTGCTTTCATGATGATCTTGTTTGCACTGTGTTCGTAATTTGTTCAACTTCATCTTTGTGTTCACCTATCCTCGTCTTTAATTTCCTTCCCGTCTCTCCGATATAAACTATGGCAATCATGCCATATGATAAGCTCAATGTTGATTTACCGATTTCAAGATGTCTGCTTTTGTCTGCCATACAGATAAACACTTGTGTTTTCCTTCATCATGTTGTGTTTTTCTGCATATATATATTTTCAATTTATTCATTTAATCAGAATCCAATTACCATAATGGATTATTCAATTGCATCAAATGTAAGCAGTTAATGGTCAATGTTTTTTACTTATCAAAATTTGTATAGTCACTCAATTTCTTGTGATTTCTTTCAATTTTCTGTTCATATTCAACAATAAAGCTGTTCAAAGTTTCAATATAATACAAACAAACATCGGGCATAATTGGAAAATGAATACAATTATTTTTATATTGTGCTTTGGTAATTTAATAATTGATCTTACTGAGTATGATATACACACGTTACAAAGATAAAAACTTGATCATCAGTCACCGTTAGTTGAAAGGAAGACATGGGGAGGGGCAGTTTCACTTCTATTTCTGTCTTATTATAACTGTGTCTGAATTGGTTTGTGAACCACACGTCTCGATGTGTGGTGGTTCATAAAGGATTTTGGTCACCAAATTGTGATAGTTGGTCCATGTGCGATCACGATTTAAAGAGTTATTGCAGTAATATCGAAAAGGTATTTTGGGTGAACTTCATGATCATTTGTAGGATTTGACCCTAAATACGGATTAGACCTTTTGACCTCATCAGGACCCACTAGTTTACAACCAAGGGCTATTCAAGGTACAACTGTGTTCGATGTGGGTCGAGGTTCACTGTGGTATAACCTTAAAATGACCTCAGATGACATTGGGTCAATTTTTTTTACTTTGAAATGACCACAGGTCAACTTCTCAAATTACCTTTTGATCTTGACAGATTTTGACCTTACATGACCTTGATTACATTCCCAGAATATTCAAGGTGCGAGTTAATCCCAAGATCCTTCATGTCACCAAGTTTTTATACTATAGAGGCCATATGATATAAAATCCGATTGAATAACAAATACTTTTTGCACAAAACAGGTCTAGAATAATCTATTCATAGAAAACTATAAATCAAACCTAAAGTCATTTCCAGCCTCCCTATCCATGAAATCCTGAATCCATCTATGTTCACATTTATAAATAAAACTTTGCTAAAGTCAAAATATCAAGCTCTTTAATCTATATACTTACACTGGCTTAGTAAGTTAGAGGAATAGCAGTGTCTAACAGCCTTTACTTTTATTTTGTTAAATTTATGTTTTCTTTTGGGATTCAATATTACATTGAGATCTTGAAAGAAAAAAGAAAGGAGAAATAGAGAAGAGGCTAGTCACTTATTTTTGAGTCAAACTGCTTTCATGCTATTTGTGTTAAACATTAAAAATACATGATAAAAGAATAGCCAATAAAATACATGACAAGATATTAACATAAAAGTCAATTACTTATTTTCAGGTTATGTGGGTTCTACAGGTTATGCGAGGGTCAAGTATCCACATGTCGTCTGAATAGTGTAGACCTGTAGTAATTTTGAATAGTCGACATTTTTGTGTTTTTGAGTTAACAAATTGCTAAATCATGTGAACAAAATTACACCGTAAAACTTTTCAAGAATTCTAACTTTATTTCAAATTTAGAAGAATATGAGAACACACATATATTGAAAAAAAGATATTTTGGATGATTGATGACTCAGAAGAACCCAGAGAAAAACCTCATGAAAATCATGGTAAAAATATAAAATAGAAAAAAGAAAAAGGGGAAACAAATGAAAAGTGCACTCAAGTTAAATTATAAAAAGTTGATCTTTTTTAGATGTTTTTAGAGTAATAATATAACAAATGTACTTATATTTTCCATTAGTAATACTTTTTTTCTTTTAATTATTTGCTTTCAACACAAATCTTTCCTTCTTTAAAAAGAAAAAAAATGAGGAGTCTTAAGAAAGAACAAAAATTTGAGGAGTCTTCAATACGCTACTCCACTCTGCATTGATTGAAACGTAAAGTGATTCTTCAAGTTTTATGCTTTTATTGGCAGTATTTTTATTCTTTAATTCCACAGTTAATTTGTACCAAATTTATCATGTCGGCTTTCTTATGATCCTTTATCAATGAGGATTAAAAGAGTATAAATGTTAATAATTCAGTAATTTGTTCAAAATGTCAAATCCTTCGGCAAATCATTTTGTTATCTGTTTTCATCATTGATGATTAACACTCTACAAAGAACTTGGTTTTCTTTTAATGAGTAAAGTCATTAAAACCGTCAAAGTGAATTGGAAAGCACGTTATATTATACTTCACTTGATTAAAAGAGGATTACAATTCTAATTAGACATGAAGCTCTACATTTCTTGACTTGAATATTCCATGTTGTAAGACACTATTGTTGGGCAAATTGAGTCAATTCATTTACAACTCCTTTGTTTCGGATGAAGAGCTGCTTTGAAGTTAATTTCAGTATTAAGTGCAGCATGATATAAAATAGATGCATAAAGCAATAACCTTTATCTCCACTTTGTACTAAGTAGCAAGTGTTATTATCTTAATCTTATCAACACTATTTTTGGAAGTTTGAAATGCAAAAGCTTCTAACAAAATGGGTACAAAACTTTTTATTCTTTTTGGAAAATAGATGGATGTCAAATACCAGGCTAGTATATTCTCCATGACCTGCTGATTGCCGTTATGTCAATTGTGGCAAAAGCAGTGACAGTGGCATAGCCTGGCTTCCAATATTGGGATACAACACATTTTAGTACCGACAACCGACTCCAATGGTACACCAAAATTTTTTCAACTTGGCTTTTAAAAAATCACAGAAAAAAAAAAAAAAAAAAAGGTATCACAATTGTACATACAACTAAATCTACATTTTATGTCTAAAATTTTACACCGATCTTAGCTATAGAGTTGATTCTACAACAATTTTTGACAACTTTTCAAACAAATTTTCAAAATTTTGATAAAAACGATGTAGTTAAAAGTAAAACGACTAAATCCCCTTTGATTAAAAATATCTGACAGGGGTACAAATTAACCAACTGATGACCGATTGATGAAACATCGAGGGTCTGCATTTTCCGCACCCCCTGTGGCTACTAGAAGAGATTTCACATGGTCAATCATCAGTCATAATGATATCAAAGATTTGAAATTAAATCTTTGGTCTCTCTCCTTCCTCTGTGTGAAATAGCAATAACAGTCCCCGCTGATTCATATGCATAGGCATATACATTTTTACACCATTTTGTCCAAAAATAAGGCTTTTTAAGTCAAATTCATACAAAAAGATTATGATGATCTGTATTTTTTTATTTTAGGAATGAAATCTACACTAATATGACTCAATTCCTACCAAATGTGGAAAATTGAATTTGGGCAGATCTGTCATGATCCACGCATGTTAATTATCTGCATTTCATCAGCATTTCCTTGTTAAAACATATTCATTAAATTGTTACTCGTTTCAATTTAACAACAGAGCCTTATAACAAATCAGATAAATGAAGTAATATTGTTTTACTCCCTGTTCTTTTAATAGTTTCAACACTGTTTCTCCAAATGAAATTATTCTCATGTAGTGCCGTCAATTCCCACCCATTTATTAGTAGTGACATACATGAATCAATGATATTGCCATTCTGTTATGAAACACACGAATCGTTATAAACAATGGTAACTTTGACACACTTGGTGTCATTTATGATTATTGAATATGTAAATTGTCATTATCACTAGATATTGCTAGATACAATGTGACACAAGTGCTAGCACAACGAGGCGGGCAGATTCTTATTTGGTTTTTGACTTGACTCTAAATCTAACAACAGTTTGATGATTTAATATTGTACAGGAAATCTTGCTACTATATTAATCAACCTTTTAGAAAGATAATTATGTTCAATTTATCAGCTCAACAATAATCAGGTTTTCTTGAACTTTTAAATTCCATTTTTAAAAATATATTAATTCAACTAAAAGAATATTTTAATATTAGTTTTACCTTTACATAAGCACACACAGAAAACATAATAAAGTAGTTCTTTTGATATACAAACAATCTCGTTTTATTTTCTGCATTCTCAATATATTTTTTTAATCACTTTGAAAATTATAGTTGAACATTATAGTAGAATTTCAAAAATATCAGCAATATAAGTGTTACATTTAGGAAAGCACACACAGAAAACTAAAGAACTAAAATCACATTCTTGCGACACAATCATGTGAATGATATTAATTTTGCTAAATATTATCTTATTAATTTAAACTCATTTTTATTTCATTTTATTAGTGTTACCTTCAGGAAAGCACACACAGAAACTAGACAAATGAAGCTACAATCTTTCAACCCACATGTCTTCTTAATGCCTTCATAAATTACAATATTGATGTAATAATTCAATTAGCATGATGATGGAACAACCAAGCATTAAATCTTACCTGAAATAGATTGGAACCCTCTGACCTCATGGTGGCAGCAAATTGATGCCCATAAAAGTTTACTGCATTCTACTGTCATGACAATTGACATATCTAGTACAACTTTTACTGTTCGACTTAAGATCTGTTGATGTTCTTTCTTGACCATTTTTGTATGAATGTTGGGAAGTGAGACATTTCAAGAAAAAGCAAAGACAGCTACAAATAGACTCACCAGGTATACACTGTATGCAGCGCCCCAAGAAGGAGCATTCACACAGGGGACCCACGGCTTAATGTGACTGTCCGAACCACGGAGCAATTAGAGTAAAGTTTCTTGCCCAAGGAAACAAAGAGACGTAAACGGCCTGGTCCGGGGCTCGAACTCACATCCTCTGTATTACGAGACCCGTGCTCTAACCGCTCGGCCAATAAATATATGTTGCTGAAACTTTCAAAATTATCAGACTTTAATACAAAGATGATCTAAAATTAAGCGCATAAACCCTGTAACATAAAGACATTCCCAGTTTCTTATTGAATCAAGTGTATATGGCATCACCATATCAGCATTATTATCAGTTGATTTGATCAATATTTTTGACATATTTTTGGAATGTCTGTAACTGTCATGGTCAGGGGCGGACTGGGTTCTCAAACTGGCCGTGGCAAAAAATATTAAAGCGGCCCTTTCGACCATGGCAGCAAAGTGATCGAAGCAAGCGTAGGTTAACGGATGGGGTCCAGGGGCTGGCCTAAAGGCCCCGATGGGAGTCCAGCCTGGGGCAATGCCCCTGGTGGGGATCCAGGGGGAGAAGCCCCGGAAAAATTGGGGTTTTATGCAAATTAAGGGGTCAAAGAACGCTGATTTACTAGTGACTATTTTTAAAGCAAAAATCAAAGAAATATGCACAACACATATTATTTATTATTCGACACGATGCCACAATATGAAACATATTAGCTTAGGATGAACTGAAGCAAAGTTATCATTGTTATGAGAAAAGTTGCCAGCAGCATTTCATGGCTATTGGTATGCCCAAAAATACAAACAAGTTGAAATACAAATATAGCAAAATATCAGATCTTTAAGGCCTTAATTTTCATAACTACCCCGGCATTCTGTCAGTCCTCATTTGCGGCCCTTCGGGCCGTACACCTATACCAAACTTAAAACCAAAGTAAAATTGAGTTGATTTAACCCCCTCCATCCCGAGGGCCATCTTTAAAGCCTGATACGGAATAACTGGCCCATATCGGTCTCAATTCTTCTTCCCTTTCTTCTCTTCTCTTTTGTTCTTATTTTTTTCTTTCTCCTCCTTTCCTCCTTTTCCCATTTATTTTTCCGTCTTCTTTTCTCTTTCTTCTTTGTAAATAAGGGCCCTGAGCGGCCTAAAACCAAGCGGCCCATGTGGCGATGGCCAAAACACCACTGTTGCCAGTCCGCCTATGATCATGGTGGGTATTTATCCTGTGCAATATTAAAAATAATAAAACACATGTATGAGATTTTAGAATAAAATGCCTTCTCCTGCAAATAAAAAATGCAGATCCAACCTTGTTCTACTGTAAGGCCAAAAAAAAAATTGTTGTGTTGCCCTCAGCGACAGACCCTTAAAAAAATTTTGCTCAGATTGGGTGTTTTTTGAGAAATATTTTGAAAATAGTGGAAAATGCACCCAAATTTCATAATTTAGGTGCTTTTAAAAAAAAATATTTTTTCAGAAATTCCACTTGAGGGCAACACAACATTTTTTTTCTTGGCTTAATGGATGGGAAACTGTGCTATACATATACTTGACAATTTGTCACATCCACAGTACATAAGTGTGAAGCCACTGGCTACATAGAAAGAGAACAACATTCCCAACAGAGTTTTCCCATGATTCCTATGTCATAATAATGGGGTTAACCACTTTGAAAGCATTTATGACTTGGTTTTTAATATCTTTTCTACAACCTGACAGAAAATTCTTATGGCACAAAACTCAATCTGATTGTCAGTTGTTTGGTATTACTTCTGCTGGATTAACGGATTCACTAGTCAACATTTAACTATTGTTGAACCTTCATAGAATAAGCAGGGTCTAAGTGGCTGGTCCTGCCTCACATTTAATATTTAGTTCTTGAAGGAAAATATAAATTTGACTAAATAAAGGTAAACGCTGTAAGACACTGATCCTGTGTAGTAAATAGATTACAATTAAAGGTGTAGGCTCCTATTTAAGATTGTATATAATTGATTTTCAACTAATTTACCTTGGCCTCTGAATTACATTGCTTTGGATGACTGTTGATTATCACACCAATTGTTGTTTTTACTTATGAAATAGGCCAATCAGAATCATTACTAGCTTTGGGGTTGGAAGTCAAATTAGTAGCTAGGCCATTGTTTAGCTAGATGTTCATTAGGAGACATCAAAAAACTCGCCCATTCCAACCCGATTATGGTAAAAGATATTTTTTTCAAACAAAATGAGAAAAAAAAAATGTTGATAATTGATAATTTTATTTGAGCTTCAACCATCAGAGTTGCTTATATGTGCATTAACTGTTTTAATTATCTGCTTAATAATTTTGCCAATAAAAAAATTTATGTGTGGGGAGGTTTTTTGTTCTTTTTACCTATATCACTATATTCTTTGGAAATAATATATGCTTATTGCAATATTGGAATACTATACGCACCTATTATTATAGTTTTAATTTGATTATGATAGACTCAATGTTACTGGTATTTCAATTATGATTTACATATTGAATTAAGAATCAATTTCATCTGTTTGGAATAATTATTAAATGATATTTCTAATCCAAGTTAGTATTAAGGATATTTTTGACAAATACTGCTGGATCTGTTCTGTCCTTCAGTTACCTGCCTAATATGGACTGTTTCACAGCACTCAAATTTCTAGTTATATTTAACTATAATGATTGGATGAAATTAACAATAAAGATGCACCACAGTTTCGACTTCACTTTTGGATCTACATCTGTCCGACAGAGAGCTGCTTATTTGTTCTGTTTCGCAGCGCTCAAATTTAAAGATATATTAAAGTGGTGCTAATAACATCTAACATGTGTAAATGAATTATCATTGAAAGATATACATAACTTATGTAATAATATGGATTATTAAATGTTGTCTAAGTTGAACATTAGGCTGACAACCTGCAAACCCTTCATTTCGTTGGCTTCATGAACAATGAATGTTTAATTAGCACCATAGAAAGAACATTTTCATTAATTTTCCATCTCATGAAAATATTCTTACCATTGCACTTATAACATTCATTATTTGTATACCATTATCATAATTGTAATATTGTAATAATATCGAACTTCTGCACATGACACCAATCCTAAGAGAAATATAAAATTCAAATATGGATTAAAAAGTTGCAAGCATATGATCATAAATAACCAATGATTAATGACACTTTGAAATGTTACCCATCTCACTTTACCAGAATCACAAGTTATAAATATTATCGTCAAGTATTGCTTGGAATATTTGCTGCTTCAATATGCATCATAAATGCAAGCTATATTGCTATATTATCCTGTGTATCCATATTAATAATAGATGCTCCACTATACCATGATATCTGAAGCATCAATATTTATCAAGGCATATTTTACCAAACAACTAACATTCAAATAAAACTTGGAAATTCTAAGTTTCAATCCAGGTGTCATGAGTTTAAAGGGACAACACAAAGACGTACGTTTTTATTTTTCAGCAAAGATTCATTGATGTTAAATTGACAAAGATCAAGTGGCGAAAAATGGCTATATTTGTCTATAAAATTTAAAATAATACCTAAACAACCCGCATGTCTTTGTCAAGAAATGATCACTTCTATTTTTTGTTTTAGTTTATCACCCAACAATAGGTGTTTTAAATTGAAACAAAAAATGAAGAAATCCAACATTGTGTATAAGGGACGATTGCTTAACACAACTTACTACATTTCTCAGGATTATAGATATAAATATCTTATTTATGAATCTAATTCCAAATCTCCAACAAACCTAGACATCTTGATGTAACCATAACTGGATGTAACACATATCAGACACATTATCAGTACAGTAAATACAATTTTGATCACAAACATACAAGTATCAATGCTCAAAACTAGACCAATGTGTCATTTGTGTCTTATTGTGCTACTGTTCATGGCCCAGTTTTCCAAGTAGAATTACTGATGTGGTAACTGATCCCAAATAAAGATCTTGCTATTTACTGCTTTGTATTATTTACATAATCCCGCCCACCTTGTAGAATCAATAACAATATCACATTAGTATTGAACTTGAGACTTTCAATAAATGAAACTAGAGTCAATTCTATGCATTGACACACACTCATTATCAGTACAGTAAATACAATTCTGATCACAAACATACAAGTAACAATGCTCAAAACTAGACCAATGTGTCATTTGTGTCTTATTGTGCTACTGTTCACGGCCCAGTTTCCAAGTAGAATTACTGCTGTGGTAACTGATCCCAAATAAAGATCTTGCCATTTACTACTTTGTATTATTGACAAGTTCCCACCCACCTTGCAGAATCAATAACAATATCACATTAGTATTGAACTTGAGACTTTCAATAAATGAAACTTCTATGCGTTGACACACACTCGCTTTTCCAAATGCATGTTTGCTTCTGCTAATCATTGTCTTTTTAATGTAATTGTACTTGCAACGTGATATTATCTGTCATCCTGCACTGACGAAATCCTTTTATTATTTAGAACTGGAGGAAAGTGATAGTGCATTTTATTTATTAGATATACATATAGGAGAGAAAGCAAATACAATAAAATAATATATAAAATGCATATCTCTTACTATAACCATATATTTTTCTTGTCAAAGTTATGTTTATGGTCCTGCCCCATTTATTTGTATTCCAAATGCAACATATTCCTGATACATCATGAAAGGATTGCAAATTGTTGTGGTTCTTCCTTTTTTGGTACTTCTACAGTTGATGGCAATCATGCCATATCATAAGCTCAATGTTGATTTACCGATTTCAAGATGTCTCCTTTTGTCTGCCATTCAGATAAACACTTGTGTTTTCCTTCATCATGTTGTGTTTTTCTGCATATATATATTTTCAATTTATTCATTTAATCAGACACCAATTACCATAATGGAATATTCAATTGCATCAAATGTAAGCAGTTAATGGTCAATGTTTTTTACTTATCAAATGTTGCTTTGTCACTCAATTTCTTGAGTTTTCTCTCAATTTTCTGTTCATATTCAACAATAAAGCTGTTCAATTAAGTTTTAATATAATACAAACAAACATCCGGCATAATTGAAAAATGAATGCAATTATTTTTATATTGTGCTTTGGTAATTTGATAATTGATCTCATTGAGTATAACATACACGTGTTACAAAGATAAAAACTTCATCATCAGTCACCGGTAGTTGAAAGGAAGACATGGGGAGGGGCTGTTTCCCTTCTACTTCTGTCTTATTATAACTGTATATGAATTGGTTTGTGAACCACAAGTCTCGATGTGTGGTGGTTCATAAAGGATTTTGGTCACCAAATTGTGATAGTTGGTCCATGTGTGATCACGATTTCTTTCAACAACTCACTGTATCTCTTTATACAGGCGCGTACCGTTGTTGATTCGTGATGAAGCCACAGTTGATATTCAAATTAGCGCTTCACGCACAGCACGGCGTTTAATGAAGTGCGTTTACGCAGTACACAAAAGTCGTCACACTGATCATCGCCCGTCGGGCACTTATAGTACGTGCAAAAGCCCGGTGCTTGGGAGAAATGATAAAGTCAAAGCAGCAAACATTCACAAATTAGCACTTTGCTTCAGATATGCCAAATTAGCACTTTGCTTCAGATATGCTCGGGTGGCCAAAGCCACCCTCGCGCGGCTAAAGCCACCCTCGCGCGATAAAAATACGCAGACGCATGGATGCATCGTTGTTGATTCGCGATGAACAACTCTGTGGCGTGTTTGAATACCTAATTAATAAAGTTATTGCAGTAATATCGAAAAAGGTATTTTGGGTGAAGTTCCTGATTATTTGTAGGATTTGACCCTAAATTGGGATTAGAACCTCAAATGACATTTTGACCTCATCAGGACCCACCAGTTTACAACCAAGGGCTATTCAAGGTCCAAGAATGTTCGATGTGGGTCAAGGTTCACAGGTTGTGGCATAACCTTGAAATGACCTCAGATGATCTTGGGTCTACTTTTTGATTTTGGAATGACCACAGGTCAACTTCTCAAATTACCTTCTAATCTTGACTGATTTTGACCTTGGGTCAGGGATTATTCCTGGTCCAAGTTAAATTAACATGGGCTCATGAGTTATGTGCATGACCTTGAAATGACCTCGGATGATCTGAAATCAACTTTTTGAACATTTTTGAGATATGACATTTTGACCTTGAATGACCTTGATTACATTCCCAGAATATTCACGGTGCAAACTAATCCCAAGATCCTTCATGTCATCAAGTTTTGATACTATAGGCCTATATGATATAAAATCCGATTGAATAACAAATACTTTTTGCACAAAACAGGTATAATAGGTCTATAATAATCTATTCA
>JXSR01S007128.1:46417-56626 GCA_000969725.1 Ophiothrix spiculata | reverse complement strand
CCCCCAATCAATGTTGATGCACACATGTCTACTAACTCAACATTGATCCAGGGGAGCGGGGATAAATGCTTAATATTACTATAAGTGTCCCAACAGTTTTGCAGAAGATTGCAGTAATGACTACCAATTGAATGTCATTTCTCTCGTTTTATGGAATTTTTTCATTATTTATAACAATGAGTTAATGAAAAATTAATGAAAAAAATCCATATCTTGATCATTGTTGATGGATAATGCTTAGATACCAATGACCGCGTACTTCAGTGACTAAACTCACCTCATTATCATCCTTACTCTTGCGTTACTGGTTTGAACAGTGCGAAAAATGAAATTAGCAACTTTTAAAAATCGACCTCGAGTGTTTTAAAAGTTCATAACTTCAATGTTTCTGAGTCAATTGTCAAAAATAAGGTGTCAAATGAAAGTTGAAATTTCAGCGCTTGTACACAAATTCTTTAAATTGCGTTTGCGAGTACCGTATTGGTGCACGAGCCATTTTTACGAGACGAGGCGATACTTTTTGGGGAGTCTTTATATTGGTTCACCACAGATGAGCTATATGGGGAATTTATCTGGGGCAAAATTTTGTATTTTGTATTGTCTGTCATCAGCTATCATGGGTGTGTGAAGAGATCAAGGTCATATGAACTGGATGAGGCTTCCTCTTTAAGTTTCAAACTGGGTGGATAAAGAAACAATAGACCACTTTCGTATGTCCCATAATGCATCTTGAAAGTACCACAAATACGGGACCTTGTGACGTAGCGTGCTCAGTCTACCATACTTGAAGTTCCGCGCATAGCGTATGATTGCGCACTACTTGACTGCGCAAGCTACGTCACAAGGTCCCGTATTTGTGGTACTTTCAAGATGCATTATGGGACATACGAAAGTGGTCTATTAGTACTCTCTCGACACAGTTCAATTCGATAAATTGACATTAAAGAGAGTAAATTGTGCGTACATAGCAATAACCCTTGACTGGCTTGGTAGTTGCATGTGTATATTAGTCAAAGTTAACTTCAGTTGTTTGCAGGCAGAGACAATCATGCTTTCAAATAAGCCACAATCCTCCGCTAAAGATCCATGGACTTTTACTGCCCCGTGACAAAAACACTACTACATGCGCAACCAGTGTCATAATGCGTTTGTCAATTGTAATCCAGCCTGGCCCCAGGGTACCGGGGAAGTCGGCATGAAATTGATACATGTATAAAAAAACTGACAACTTCCCCACTAGCTCCCCCAAATTTCCTGCACTACGGGACAACATTATACGTCTAATTCACGATGAGTTCCCGGTCCCCAACCACAAGGAATTTGGCCAACGTCCTACCCAGGTCAGCGTGTGTTCCCCATCCGATAGCCTTTCAATAACTTCGTACCGACCCTGTAACAACATTGTTACACCTTGGATACTTCAAACTTCCTGAAGATCCCAAAAAGTTAAAATCGACTTCACCGCATAGTCACAGGTATTTATAAGTGACGTGAGTCCCCGCCAAATTTCCCAACATGTTTCCTGGCTGATTATTTCATCGACCAACTCAACGATGTAGTCCCCGACATTTTTACGGCTAGCGGGGACACAATTTGCAACCAAAGTCCCCGCTATGTCTCGCAGACTTCCCCACACCCGGAACCCGGGGCCGGGATTACAAATGATAAATGCATTAACTTACGGATCTATGTTGATCTTGATCATATTCATGCTCTTTGGATCTCTTTGCTTGTTGTCAGCAGCATTCACTGAAAAGGACAAAATAAATACTTCTTGTATATTTACACATCATAAAGAGTTCTGTTATTAAAGGGGCATTGGACAAGTTCAGCATCATTCCAAAACTTTTCTCCAAGCATTTTGAGATTTTTGCATCATTGGAAGTTTTACTAAGCGGTAATAATGACAGCATGCAAAGTTTCATTCATTGTCAAGTTCAAACCCTTTATATCAAAATAATTAGATATTCTATTATTTTTTAATTATCGTTGTCGACCAACGATTAAATACCGCCCCTATTGTTGGAATTTTTTTAATTAGCCTTTTCAGGAGATCTACTGCGAAATCCAAATTTCGTTTCAATTATCTGCAATCTATGATGTGAAAGGAATGTTTTACAAACAAATCTTTTGCTCTTTATTGATATTATATAGCATCAATAAATATGTTTAGAGAATAGCCTCCTACACAAGATCAACAGAAAAAATAAAAATCATTTTTGACTTTTCTGATGGTTTTGATCGAAAATATTCCGATATCTGCTAATTGACCTTTACTTTCTAATATGAAGTGTAATTTCGAAATTTTGTCCAATGCCCCTTTTAAGATGCAATTTATATTAGTTTATTAAGTCTGGTCTTCCTTGTTTGTCACTGATTGCACAAAAATGTAAAACAAAGTGACCCTGTGCAATTAAGCACGTAGCTTTCACACCCTCTGCAGTCTTTTGATGAAAAAACTTGTGGTACTACATCCTGAAATGGAAGCCGTTTTCAGTCAAAGAGTTAGGAGAAGTAGCAAGCCACCTGTAAATATTTTTTTCTAAGTCACTATTTCGAAAAATATCTGTATGGTTTGGACCCACTACTTACAGAGTATGACATCTTTGGTATGTAAAAGGACAAATCTGGCTAGGTGTGTGAGAATCATCATCAAAAATGATCTTACATATTCCAAAAATGAGTCTTGCCCAAGGAATTTCAAGGAGGAACCTTGACTCCCTGCCATTTTGTTGTCACTCATTGAGTTATTGCACCACTGTATTTGTTTGGAATCAGGCCGGATTGCTTGATAGATTGTAAACAGAAATCTTCCCTTGACATTCATTTCACACACAAACCTTGTACATGTTTTGCTGCTTGCTCTGAGCTAGGTACGCCAACTTTTCTGCAATTCCAAGAGTCTTGAAGGCGACATGTGCAGCTGTAAAATGCCAGAGGTACAATAACTGCCCCCTATCACAAATCACAATCAAAGAAGCTTGCTATCCTATATGATTTACTAGGCAGTCAAATTGTGCACAGATCTAGATACCCCTTCATAAATTCCATTACCAAGTCTTGCCATTTCGTCATGTGAGTGCTGTCACCTGAAGAACCATTTCCAGAACCACTGACATACGACAGGGAATTTTTGAGGGATTTTTCTCATTCTTGTGAGATAGTATAAAATAAAAATAACTTAGGGCAGCCATTGCAGATACGACTTCTTGCACTCACATGACCATTTCAACTTACCTAGAATCTCATCAAATATCTTGTAGAGTCCAGGAACAAAAGTGATCTCCCTGTTGACCATGTTGCCTTCTTCCTCCACCACCCACATGCTCTGTAATAAGATCGAGGAAAATCATGCAATTTTATTGAATTGTATCGAGATGATCTCAAAACCATGAATACGCCCTCAACGAAGCTGAGGGTTATATTCATGGTTTTGAGATCTCCGAGGGGAAATAATTTTAACCATGGCCTGAACAAAAAACAGTCAATATTTGTTTTATATACCGAATATATAGATTTTTGTCATCTGGTTGGTAAAAAGAATTATATACCTCATATATATATTACTGCCCTCTGATTGGTAAAAAGTGAGGGCTTGGATTTAACTAGGCCCGGGGCATATTTTTCACTAGGCCCGCTCAACATATTTTGCGGCGCCGGTGTAACACGAGCAATAGGCGTGCGACTAATAATTGACCATCGGGCATTTTAAGTGCAACTTGGTTCTTTTTAACAACCAGATGACAAAAATCTTCGGTATATATAAAACGAATATTGACTGTTCGCTTCGGGCATATTCATGGTTTTGAGATCACCTTGAGAAAATAATTTAAACCATGCCCCTCAAAGCAATCAAGTATACTATTTTCACTTAAAACACCCGACGGTGATTTTATTTCTCCTTTCAATGCTGATCGTGCCGCATTGTGCATAAAAGATCAACTAGCTTACGCACTGCAGCGCGTGTTTGACCATGAATGTCTATAGATATAGTCGCGCGTGGTGCAAATCTCAAGTTACAACGGCGGCGCAAAATACATATATGTTGAGAGGGCCTAGTGAAAAACATGCCCCGGGCCTAGTTAAATCCAAGCCCTCACTTTTAACCAATCAGAGAACAGGAATCTCTTATAAGGTATAACATACTCCCCTTTCATGGCAAAAGCCAGGGGATAAAAATCAATTTATGTCCACCAATAAAACTACATGAGTCATAAAGTCAAAATCAAATGTTTTAATAGATCTATATTATGAACAACTACCCTTTCCGGTATAAACTCAACAATGACTATAATAAAAAATATAAGTAAAACTGCAAATTCTTATCTCGACTTAAAGACTACTTCATTTGTACAAACAACTTACTGGCTTGATTAAGTCTTACATAAGGTTATCAATCTATCATTGTAGGGAAAGTTTACAAATTACAGAGCAAAAACTTTAAAAATGATGGGTCGACAAGATCAACCTTCATTATAAGTTCAAGGGAATACATAGAGGATATTGTGATGTAAATATAGTGCAGGAAACTAAACTAAAGTGGAAACTCAGTACATGTATGGCACGATTTTCCAGTTTCTGTTTTGCTTCATGACCATGTGTATTTTGCTACTAAATTGTGAAAAATTATAATCACTCCTACTTTATGATGAATGTTGCGCAATGTGCAACTTACATATTATAATCTGTTAAACAAATCGTTTTTTTTGTTTAAGACTATTAGGGCGTGTTCACACATAATTTGGTCATGCTATATTCTCGCTCGTGAGCGGCTCTAGAGCAAGACAACTTAGCAGCTGCGTTCACACTGGGACACGACTTGCGCGTTAAAACTAATGGCACGTCACTTTTAAATAGTCATGAGCAAGACACTTTCTATATTGCGTTCACACTGGGAATTTGGTCATGAGTGGCTCACGAGCGAGAATATAGTCATGACCAAATTCTTTGGTGTTAACACGTCCTTAGACCATGTTTAGGAGTATCACATGATGTGCCATACAGTGGTTTCCTACGGTCTGCATTCAATCATGCAGTAGATCTGGGTGCAATATTTTACTTCACAGTACGGCAACAAAAAAAAACAGAATTCTATTTTTTTAATTTTGCCAGAATCTTAAATAGTTTTCTTGAGAACGGTTCCATGGATTTTGCTCAAAATTTCCCCGATGAAAAACTAAACTATACTAATTGTTATTATGAAAAAAGTTTTCATTTTTACTTAAATCAGTTTTTGAGATATGACCAAAAACGAAAGTGATCAACCCTGTAAATTGCGTCCAAAACAGTCGCATTTGCGACCAAATTCCGGGCTGATGCGACCATGCCTCTTCTTGCAATCGCCATTTGCGACCAAATAAATTACTTAAAAAAATAAATTTACTTAGGCACACACCCTCTTTATCCAGGCTTCATTTGAAAAGGACCTCAAAACCAGGGGTCACCAATAAAAAACAGTAACCAGTAAACAATTAGGGTAAACCGGGGTAAAAAGGCCCACTGGGTAAAAAGGCCCGCTACACTTTTGTTCATTGTAGGTAAAAAAATATAGGATGAGATGTAAATGAAATATAATTTTTTTAAGAGCAATTATACAGAAATCAGATGTAAGAACAAATCAATTTCCTTAAGTAACTTTATGGGTACACAGGCATTTTGATGGAAAATGAAAAATAAACCATTTAAAATTGACAATTCAAAGTTTTGCACATGAGACTTAAACTTGTTAATATTTTGACATTTATGTGTCATTGTTTGAATCTTATATTGATTATTGTTTAGAACAGTAATTCTAACAATTGGAAAAATTTAAATTAATGAAAGAAACACTAGTATTTCCATAATTCCATACTTACCAACATTCTAATTTCAGAAAGAGGGACAAATGAGCGAAACATTCTTAAAAAGAGGGACATTTCAGATTTCCAATTGATACATTACTATGTAGGGATATTTGCAAAAAGAGGGACACCTGCTAAAATTACGGCATTTTACAGTGTTTAGTTTGGGTCAAAAGTGGGACTGTCCATCCAAAAGTGGGACAGTTGGCAAGTACATGTATGTAATTCCACTTTCTTTAGTGGGCCTTTTTACCCCAGAAAAAATCAAGCACCCAGGGGCAAAAAGGCCCTCCCCTCTAAAAAGAAGATTAAAAGTTTAACTTTTATAATGTTGATAATATTCAGGAATTGGATTAAAATGAACCCCTAAAAGGTGAATTATTCCAATAAAAGTAGGTATTTCAACATTTTCTCTCATATGATACGCCGAAATGAGTAATATAGTGAAAATAATGTAAAATTTGACCTTTGGATCTGACCTTTTGACCCATAAGAACCACAATATTTTAATTCCTTATAAAATTTCCTTTTAATTTGATAGAGGGTCACAATTAGTTATATTGCACAGAGTTACCATCACCATATGTTCAGGGTAAAATTTCAAGTGATTCTTGTTATTTTTACAAAAAAGTGATTCAATTGCCAAAGTGAAATTATTAGTATTACTAAATAAACATTCAAGAATTACAAATACTTGCAATTATAATTAAAGGTGTAAGTTCAAGTCACATTCTCATCCCCCAGGGATCAACCGGAAGTAGTATACTTTTTGATGCCAAATGAAAGCCCATATTTTTTTTTTTTTTTATGATTATAAATCCAAAATTTCACCTTCAAATTCTTTTTAGTTCTGGATTGTAAAATGTTAAGTTAATTAATAGGTATCCCTATTTTCCATTTCTTTTGTATTTACATAACAGCCTCTTATCAAGAGAAAACAAGACATAAGCTAAGGTTGAAACCTTGCACAATGCATTTCAGGGGTCACGGTTAATCAGTTATACTATTCCTAATATAGGAACCTACACCTTTAACTTACATCACATTAAAATGGAATGTTTTAAGATAAAAAAGTTTGGGTCGACTATACGGTCGACTATTGGTCCTATTCTTCTCCTCTTCCTCTATTCTACACTCTTATTCTTGTAAGGTCATCAGATGAATTCGTTACATTGTGAAGGTCTGTTGTGAAAATCTCTAAGGCCAAAAAAAATAAAAATGTTTGTCTCAAAGCTGATGAGTGGTTTGAAAAGTAATGCGAAATGCGTTTTGGGTTTGTTTTTTTCAAGATTCCAAACTACATTTGGACATGCAATATGTCGAATTCTGCACTGTCAGCATCATTGACTATACCTAAGCCAGTAAATAGATCGCCTATTTTTATGCACAGTTATTTCGGGTTTTAATGTCAAGTACTACTTCGCTCAGGGGTAATTGTTCAACGATTCATGCAGAAACCATTTTCTAAAATTTCCGCAAAGCAGCTGAATCATTAAAATTACTTTGGAAGAAAATACTTTTTAAAAAATCTTGAAATAAAAAAAATCTCTGCATTACTTTTTTTCAAAGTCGCCCGCGTTTACAAATGCGCGCGTCAGCTTTGAGACAACCTTTTTTTTTTGGCCCAATGCAAATACGACAGCTGGCAGTATCTTGAAAACAAGGAAACTTGTCCATCTTTTTGTAGCTACTCATAGACATTTGTTGTTGACTTAGGGCCAGACCTACACCCAATTGATGAGAAACAATATTTACGATTACAGGTTTATGGGTAACTTTATAGTGTGTGTACAGGTAGGAGAAAGCTCATGATGGCTTGTAGCGGTGCATCCATGTATCGGAGCATCTTTCACTTTTAATCCTAACCAGTCTGAACAATTATCGTTGGCGCGTTTGTTTCTAAAAATGGCACCTCTTGGCTCTGGGCTAGATCCTTAAACTTCATAACCATCGAGAAGGACTCTTTTTGAAACTGAGTCCATAATGTGTCCGGGATATCCTTCAATTCCTCTCCCATCCATTGAGTCCAAGCTGTTCTGGGATTATTGTTTGTACTGTGGCGCTCAGATGTTGGTTCTTTCCTAGAATTAATTGCTTTGTTATCTGCGACCAGTTTTTGGACTAGGGTCACCAGAGCATCATTGGTGCTGGTATCATTGGTTTGGACATTGTTCTGTGCTTGATATTGTCTAGATGGGCCTGGCTCATCAGCAGCACATACGCTGAGCTGGCTTGGTTCCATGCTTTCTTCTTCTCCTTCCCAATCCTCAATAGAGTCATCAGTGGCCTTACTCTTGGTGGATCGTCGAACCTACAAAGAATATAGAAAGATAGAATCAAAATACACTAAATAAGAAATTTGGTCAGTTTCCAAAACTATTATTGCAAAAATTAATATTGGTTCAGCTTCTTCAATTATTTGCTAAGTCCAAATGGGATAAAATTGTGCCTCATATTAGAGTTTTATGCGTGTTGCATGAATAAAGGACTTTGAATTACTGTAAAACAAGAAATATTTGCTAGCAATTTTATTTCGCTAATTTTGCTAATACCCCAAAATCGCAAAATTAATTTGCCGCTAATATTAATAAAGTACAATGATTTCAATGGCATGCTGATGCAATTAGTGAAATTAAAATGCCGCCAAAAACCCCAGATTCTGAAATTCGCACAATTTTCTTTCCGCAAATATTTCTTGTTTTACAGTACCTGTTAAAATGGACAATATGGACGTAGAATATTCTGTCCAATGATGAAGTCTCTTAAAATCATCCCTTACATGAAAGTTATCAATTTATTTGCTGTGATGAGATATGTTTAACTATTTTAATTATAACTTTTGTTGTTTAAAATAAATTATGGACATGAAAATTTAAAGCCTTGCGTAACAGAACAGTGTGTGCAATTTACTCAAATGCGCAACGCTTTCAAGACGCGTGTGATGGCGCAGTACTGTCGATTACTGATTGGAACGCCGTTGCGTACTTCCTGATATCCTGTGCTTGACACAACTTCTGGACACACGTTGGATGCGTCAAAACTTTAAGTTTGTGTCCAAAATTTTTTTGAAACAATAATAACGTGTCTGTTGTACGTTGCTAAGAATCATAAATAAACTTTTAGGTTGAAAAAAAATTATTTGTAAGCCTTGTATCGACAAGCTGCTTGTTGACAATATAAAAATGGATTCCGGCCATAAGTCAATCTGTACCAAAATTTCAACCAAAACACAGTTTTGCTCTAAATAAATAATATAGTTGCAGTAGTCCATACGTATAAGAGCAGGGTAATTAACCTTTTGCTTCAGATGGGCGGCACCACATCTGTTTACGTGCAGGTGTATACACTGTCAGAGCACTGTGGGATAGAATTTTGGTACAAATTGAAGCAAACCCAAATTGTATTGATCCCCACCTTTCCCGTTGTATGTTTGCTATCATGATTCCTCACAACTATGTGCGACTTCAGGAAGGCAAAGTTATCCAGCACCCACTTCTGACGCCTGGTGAGAGTTTTCTTGGCTTGCATACGTTTCTTCTTATTTAAACGCCCATAGATTGTCCGTTGGGACTTGAACCAGATTCCAAGCTCTTTTCCTGAGAGAACAAAATGTGAATAGTGCATGTAGTATTTGGTAAAATGACAGAAGAAGGGAGAGTCTGGCCTTCTTTCATAAAAATATTATTATCAACATATTTTTATTATAACAAAAGTTGATCTCTAATCTAGTTTCTAACTTTGCACTATTTTTTTTCTTTTTCTAAACTTTTACTGAATCAGCCATTGAAACTTGTAGTCCAATAATAACAATGTACTTGTACAAATGTACATTATCCTCTAAAAATTGTCAATTGACACTGATTATGACGACTGTAATGTCCATTTACATTTGTTAAGGTCATTCTTAGCGACTAAGATGGAATTGTGGTAAAGTCCATGTCAAGAGACAACACAAGATGTGCACTATTTTATAGAGTATTATCTGTGAATTAACTGTTTCATTAAACTTAAAAGGCTACTACTATTCCTATAATTTCAATACAGTCAGGGGCTTTTATTAAAGAAAATTGCAATGAAATAAATACTCACCACTTAATCCAAACTCTTTAGCTTTCTCATCTAGCATCATGACTTTCCTTTGTACGCTCTTAAAGTCTGTGTGACTTTGGTCGAAAAAGATCGGCTGCTGGGAGAACCACTCGACCAGGGCTTGCTCTTGCGATTTATTTAATAACGTAGAAGGCTTATACTTTGTTTTCTGCATCTGGGCTCCGTCTTTGTCACCGCCGCCCTCTTCTTTACACTGTAAAGTAAAAAGTACTCATTGTGGACAAGGTGTTCCTTTGTTTTATGCTCATTTTGGACAAAG
>JXSR01S007128.1:17995-37290 GCA_000969725.1 Ophiothrix spiculata | reverse complement strand
GGCAGGGAATCATCAAAAGCTAAATTGATGTTGTTTCAAATGGTTCTTTTCTTGAAATAATAACTGAAAATGATGCTTAGCAGGTGAAATTCAATCACTATAATGGCTGGAGCTGCTCTCAAACGCCTCATGGCGGAATATAAACGTGAGTTTTTCATTAAAGCTTAAAATATGATGCAATGTGAATGTTATAAATAATATTAATCTCGTTGGTTATAATATGATCCAAATTCCAATGTCAATTATACAATTTATACTCCTAAAAAAAGAACAGCATTGCTTTCCTCCGTCTATTTGACATAGGAAAATTCATATAGGGCAATTCATGATCCACTTTTCACCCTCAGCTCAAGGTCACCTCTATCAAATTTGAGTTTTTTTAGCTTATAAGAACCCTCAAGTGGTATATGTTACGATCCCCAAACCATTCTTTCATATGTGCTTGCATTTTTGAGAAAAGTGAGAAAATGTGTCATTTTCTAATTATTGTCGGGGCCCCGACAGTAATTACAACACAGTAGTCTATGGGGGTTTTCAAAATGATGAAAAGCTTGTAACTTGGAAATGAAAGGTCGGAATCGAGTGAAATTTTCAGCATATATTTATGTTGTACTCTTCTTTTTATTTAGCTAGAAAAGAGGCCACATCAAAATCATGAATTGCACCTTTAAGAGTATTCCTAACTAGTCTATGAATTATCCCCCAAGCCAAGTGGAAGGCATTCAGTTGAATGTAGCCTCGACTCGAGGCTGACTTGGCCGGAGACGGTAAAATATTTTCTTTCTTCTTCTTTCTCTTTTCTATTATCCAAATTTCTTTTTGAATTTACTATAAATAGTATCTACTTTTAAAATGAACAGCAGTTTTCATCCTACATTCAAGCCATAACTTTATACCATATATTGTGTTTAAAATTACCCTGATACCATTCAAGAATAGCCACTATTAAAAATCCTGTTTTATATTACTTCCTGGCTCTTCTATATTTTATCTTATCCTCCCTATGATTTTTCCACCTATATTGACTGGGGACCCAGAAAGAGTTGGAATATACAAGGGAATTTCAATATGCAGTTATAATAGAGAAAGAAATGATATCAGGGTAGTTTTAAAACCCAATATTATTATGGCTTGGAGGGGAAGTTTGCCATGTTTCCAGAGGTGTTTGGTCATGAATGTTTGAGATTTATTTAGCTGTACTTACTGGACTAGTGTTATTATAAATCCAGTGTTTTAAAGTGTTGCTTGCAAAAGTGTTTTTTTAGTTTTAAAAATAGGAAAGAAGGATAAAAAAGTAGGAAAAAAAAGGGAAAAAGAAAAAAAAAATGGCCATATTTTTATCATCTCAGGACCCATAAAGTAGAAAATGAAAAGAATGAAGAAAAATGGCCAAATTTTTTACCATCCTCAGACCTGTCAGCCTTGAATCAAGGCTAAGTTGAATGTAAGTTAGGAGTAGAGGGTATTAACACATGACACAATTCACGCACCATAGTCTAGACTTTAATACATGTATACAAAATACGGGTTCTATCAGGAGCTGTAACTCGAAACTAAACAAGGGGATCCCCCTTTTTTAGGGGGCTCATTTTTTTTCAGCTGGATGTTTTCTACAACATATCAAAAAATAACGATCACTTTCACAGTAACTTTTTTCAATATCTAATAGAATTCGGGATCATGTCATTTTTGCAACGTAATATCCGGCCCTCAAACCTGCATCGACACCGGATCTTCGATCATCCGCCAATAAAACACACAGAAATCATTAATTTCACAAATGAAAACGTGTAGAATAGACTTGAGGCATCAGCCTGCAAATACCTAATTCGATGATAAAAAACGTATTTAAAGCACCAAAAATTGGATACAATATTACAAAGAAAGAATAACGAACCATTACTGTGATAAACTTTGGCCGGAAGTGGCTCTCCTCGCACGAATTAGTGGTGTGTACCCTAGAGTTAGGAACAAATTGTCTTCAATGTTAATAAATACAATAATGATGTATCATCATTCATACACACATGATTCAAATCATCATTATGAATCTATTCAATCACAGATGATGGTGATTGTACAGTCAATTGACGCATGTATTATCGTGGAATTGACAATAATATTCAGACTCGTTCACATTTAAACAAATGTCAGCGAGGTCTTTCCGCGCTATTCACTTTCATCCAAATTAAAGATCAAAATTTAACTGTTTAAGTATAGTATATTGTGTACATGCGCAAATGAATCAAATAGCAAATTCGGGTTCAATTTAATAAGTTTATTCTCGATTTTTAAAAATTACTGACAAGGGTTTTTTGTGAATTTTCAAAATAAGGTTTATTTTTGTGAACCAATAAAATATAGGCCTATGGAAATTTAAGCATTCTTGTTTTTAGTCCTGGCACCATGACTTGAGACAAGTCATGGGAATTATATAGATCCGAAACGTTTCCCTACTCAGGTAGGAATACACAATTTCTGAAACTCCTCTGTGTAAACGAATTTCTATGAAACAACCACGTGGATATCTTCTTTTAGGGTGCATGTAAATTTTCCAAAAGTATGCCTGTGTATAGCATTTACCAATATACTAGGCCTAAACCAGCTTCAGTTTAGTTAAAGTGCATTATTTTGATAGAATTTTGTAAAAATTCAAGATGGCCACCAGTGGCGTAGCCAGGATTTTCGATCAGGGGGGGCCACAAAAATCCAAGTTACAAATTTGACGACTACAAAATCCACGATGTGCCAACTGACCCCCCCCCCCCCCCCCTCCAACCTTATTGTACTAAATGCATGTAAAAGAGAGCCAATTTGAGCCAAACATAAAAAAAGACAACATTTTTAATCAAAATCATACGAAATACCAATTTTCCTGCACAAATGTGCACTATTTAGGTACTCAATTGTCCGAGTCATGTTTTTTGTTTAAAAAATGTCAAAATTTGCGCCTCTTTGGCGCAAGTTTTTGAAAATTTTGAAAAATAAGACACGCCAAAGTAAAGTCCCTTTAAAGTTTTAGCCCTTTTATAAAATTTATATTAAACCCATGCAACTGCCTCTATCATTGTTTAAAGATAGGATCGCCATAATTAAATAAGGTTAAACTCACAGAGGTTGGCACATTGTACATTTTTTTGTTTAGATTAAATGTTTTAGTGATTTTGCCGACCAAATATGGGCCTGAAGAATTCCAGTTGGCAAAATTTTGTGACACTAAAATATGCAAGGATAGCTGAGAAAATGTGATGACTGAGCTGCCTGCTTCTGTCCATGCAGCGTAAGCATTTAAGATTTTCAACTTAAACTTATTTGCCAGCTGGTCCAAGCAAATGTGCTTAACTCTTTCTAACCCAAATACTGCAAACACTAGCATTACCCTCACTAGCCTCCCTCCCACCTGTCTTCTCTCCTCTTTTTTTCCTTTTGTCCTTCTTTTCTTTCTTTTGTCTTCCTTTCCCTTTTCTCTTTCTCCTCTTTTATCCTGCAGTCTCAATATGCCAACTGGCTCCAATGTGCCGACTGACTTTTTCTCCGGGGGGGGCAGGGCCCCCCCGGCCCCCCCTCTGGCTACGCCACTGATGGCCACTCAAACATGTTGCTTCACAAAAAAATTTAAATTACTTATTTTTTTAGACTCTAGTTGTATTCTAGAGACCTCATGGATCATTTCAGTGAGTGTTAGAATTGTATGTCAACTTTATTAAAAATTGATGAATCACTTCCAAACATTCGTCTGTATGCAGTTCCTATTGACTTTCATGTGACTCTCTTGAGAGTCACTTGGGACTATAATAGGCCAAACTGTAGTTTATTGGACAGTATTACTGTAAATGAAAATCCAGAGTGCAGGAACCCATTGTTTTTAAATGCAACTCCTAACCTGGATTTTTGTTAAACATTGTCCAATAGTTTTGTATTTTGCCTATAGGAATTAATAGGAAAGATTACTGTAGAGAAACTTGATTTAGCTGAGATTGCATATTTTCCATTTAATATGTATTTAACTAATAAATAATTTCAATGTAATTGGTACTAATAGTTCGTTTGATTGCTTGATTTTCAGAGTTAACATTGAACCCTCCAGAGGGTATTGTAGCTGGCCCAGTCAATGAAGAAAACTTTTTTGAATGGGAGGCTCTTATAATGTAAGTTCGAACTGAGGTATTATTCCAGGGAGGGGCAGTCAGCACTGTTAGAGTGCAGTGAGGGGGCAGTCAATGCTGTTAGAATGCATGACCAGAGTTTTTACAAACGCTTCCTAAACAATGATTTCTTGTGAAGCCAAAATGCACCCTACATTAGGAGTTCATGTGATTTTTACAGCACACTCCAAAAGAAGACTTCACAAGTGAATGCATCTTCAGTGCTCAAATATTTTACAATTATGACCAAGCTTTTTCTTAATTAAGCTGACATGGACCAGGAGCCAGAAATCAGTAAAAAGTGGCTCCTGGTCCTTAAAAATTCCGATTTTGATTTGGAAATCAAGAATTTATTAATTTTAAAGAAGAAATTGTCTGATGAACATGTATTGTTTTTCCAAAAATGCCTGTTTCCAATCATTTCTTCACAAATTTTAACTCAACGGGCAAGACCCGGAACTGTAATATGGAAAAATATCATTGCCTGGCTCTCAATATTTTGCCCCACCAGGCGTAAAGGATAAAAATTGCCCAGCGCCCACTTAAGAAAACTCTGGATTATGATAGTCCACATGAGTTCTAATGCAATTTTGATAACCCAGAAGTCAGCTTGTACTTCTTTCAATATTGCTGAACTATATGTTAAATTTATATGGCACAGGAGCATCAGAACCATGTAGGCCGTGTACTAGTAGAGGCTATGGCACCACATTTCAGCCAGAAAAAGGAGAAAAAATTTAAATTTAATCTAATTTGATGCGTTTTATTATAGTCTTAGCATAAATAACCACAACATAGTACTGTACAAATTTGTTTTTTTTTAAGTAACTGTTGTCTTCTAGTGCTTAGTTGTTTCTTTATATAACTAAGCTATGGGCCTGATATGGCACATTGTAAGACCTACTTCACATGCTTTTCAAAATGCATGACTTGATTTGTCAAATATAACTGCATTTCATGTTACCAATTTGTTGAAGGCTCCCGAAGGTCATTAACCCTAACCCTGGAACACCAAAGTGCATAGAATTCTACACAACACGTACAGCAAAACAGGCAAGCTACCCATTACTAACCAATACAGCAAAACATACAAGGCTTGTGTGTATGTCATGCATGAATTGAAACTTGGCAACCTCTAGGGGCGCTCAACCTTGATCATCCCACATACACACCGTCGCTGCCCGGATCAGCACCCCAAGTTTCTTACAGGTTTCCACAAGACAATTAATATTAGTCTTGTCCAAGGGAATTTCAAGCACACTCAACATTTGGCACCAGTGGGGTTTCGAACTTGGGACCTTCCGCACCGCAAGCATACCGTTTGAGCTAACTTGACTGCTATTTCTTGTTTTCAGGGGCCCAGAAGGCACATGTTTTGAAGGTGGAGTTTTCATAGCACAACTCATTTTTCCTCCTGACTACCCACTCAACCCACCCAAGATGAAGTTTACTAGTGACATGTTTCACCCTAATAGTAAGTTATTTTCTCTTTCGTGTTGTGTTTTCAATTTGGACCCTGCGAAGTACGTGCACCCCCATGCACCTCACACTAATTGCAAAAACAAGAATTGATGTTACAGTGTCACTCCTTATCCTAGGAGCATCATCAGGTCGGCTGATCTTCTGTTGATCTGTTACAATATAATGTAGAATAGTCACATGAGAAACGTAAAGGAATTTTCATGATTGCTGGGTTATATGTGTTACGAAGATTATGTGATTATGTCTAAAGGCCCCATCATCATGTAAATCAGCATTTTTCATATTAATTTTTTTTGCTTATTTGAAATGGTCTTGCATTTATTTCCTTGCAAAATATCAGCTTTCATTTCAAATCCAAAATTTCTTAAAACTAACATTTTCTACTTAAATGATTACTGGCACTCTTCAATGGTATAATAAAAGACTTGTGAAGAAGGAGGTGTTGCGCTCCCCTTACAAAAGGTGGAATCTGGTCCTGAATTTATATGACAAGAGGAACACACAAAAGAATCCAGGAGCTTAGAACAAGACTCTCTTTTTGGCTATAATGGGTAATAATTTCTGCTAAAATTTGCCAAAATTTGCTATAAACAAACAATAAAATTGCATTTTTTGCAGTATATATTTTTATTTTAGCTGAAAAGTAATACAATTTCAAGGGGCATGGAGCGTACATCTCCTCCTGCTGCCCCCACTGCATGAAATGTTGGTCCAATTATTTTTCGTGTAGTGACGATTTGGTGTTCCCCTAGAGAGGTGGGGCTCTGGGCAACTTTATCTTCTTCAGCCACTACTTCCAACCCAGGCTGAAGGCATTTTAGCTCTAAATTGACTACTAAAATACACTATCTTTAGAAATATTATAAAATTCAATGATTTTTGAGCATAATACATCTGTATGAACTCTACACATTGCCTGGGATAGTGTTTTTGAAGGAAAGAGGCAGTACCCAGTGAGGGTAGTTATACTTCAGCTTTATTTAAGGCTTCTGGGGATGTCCTAAGCCTGAACTGACAATAATTTAGGGCGTCCCCCAGATGCCAAACTGCAGAAAAGGGTTAAGACAAAAAAATGGAAGCCTGACTATCAATCAATCAATCAATCAATCTCAATCAATCAATCAATCTTTCAATCAATCAATCAATCTTTCTTTCAATCAATCTGGGATTGTCTTGAGTCCAGGTGCGTTTCAGGTTGCCGTTCTTATTATGAGGTATATATCATCATGTGAGTGTAAGAAAGTTATCTGCAATGGCTGCCTTAAGTTATTTTTATGTTACTTTTTCACAAGAATGTGAAAAATCCATCAAAAATTCCCTGTCTTATGTCAGTGGTTCTTGAAATGGTCCTTCAGGTGACAAAGAACACTTTCACTGATGACAAATGGCAGCAATTGTAGATACAACTTTCTTGCACTCACATGACAATATCATTTTATGGAATGCAGATGACCCTTTGAGACCTCACAATTTGTCTGAAATTCTTTTAAAATTTAGCTGGTATATTCGCATACATACCAAGAGCACAGATTGTGTAATTAACTATTAATTATCTTCATCTTTATTCCAGTTTATAGTGACGGACGTGTTTGTATATCAATTCTGCATGCGCCAGGGGATGACCCTATGGGATATGAAAGCAGTGCTGAAAGATGGAGTCCGGTACAGAGTGTAGAGAAAATATTATTATCTGTTGTCAGTATGTTAGCAGGTGAGAGCCAGTATCCGGTGTCATTTAAAGGGACTAGATTCTTCCCACTACTTTTTCCACCTACATATTTTTTTACATGAATCAAAAGAGCATATTTATAGTAATATATCCTACCAGTAGTTTCCTGTGATATTGAAGAATATTGAGAAATTTGCAATTCTTTACTAAATATATAATTTTTGCCACCGGAGGCAAAAACTGGTGTGAAAACAGTGTTTCTAGCTTCACATATCTGATAAATATCATGTTTCTACACCTGTAATTGGTAAACAAATTATTTTTGATTAAATTGTTTCTCTTTTTAATATATATTGAATTGTATCTACAAATTTTGTTTGATCTTGTAACTAGTAAATCCATCCGAGGTACAAATTTAGGATTTAGAAAACACTGGATATATTCACACCACTATCACAGAATGATATATTGCAAATTTTATTCTCTCTCAATTTGAGGAATTTTTGTGTGTGTTGATTTTTCCCCTTTTTGTATTTCACTACATTTGTAAGCCCTGGGGTGGGTAACTGGTATATTTGTTTTCGGGTAACCACCCGAGTTCCGCAGGTTCAAAAGGTGACCCTATGTGAGACCCAAAAATGGGTGGAATGACACCCTATTTGAGACCCTAAATCTACCATCTGTTTGCATGGATGCCCTATCCGAGACCATATCTGTTCAAATGAATACCCTATCCGAGACCGTACAAAATTATTATTACAAGAAATAATTGGCAAAATGTAATTGTTTTCTTGCTTTTTCCATTTTGCGCGAAAATAAATGTAACACGAAAAATACCACTTATACAGTATGGTAGACAAATTTTAACAGTTTTGTCACATTCCAGTGACAAGGCGTTGAATAAATATCGCATATGGCAGCCATTGCAGGTACGACTTTCTTGCAAATTGTAACTATCCAACTCTAAAAGCTGCTTTGTGCATATGATAATATGGTGAAAAGTTTATGATATGCTATCATTAAGTGACAATCGTTTTTGTGTTTAATTTTTTTCAGAACCAAATGACGAAAGTGGTGCTAATGTAGACGCATCTAAAATGTGGCGAGATGAAAGAGAACAATTCAATGAAAGAGCACATCAACTTGTCAGAAAGTCACTTAGTTTATAGGACAAGATGGCTGGGTATTGTTGTACAGGTGGGGTCAAAATGAAGTTGACCATGGTTCAGGATTTTATCAATTACTGGATAATCATTTCCACAGACAACTTACAATATGTGGCTGTCCAGTCGTATGAGCCGTAAATGCCGGAAACTTTATTTTGCGCTACAGGTGAAAATACATGTCAAGGTTGTAATTTGCCAAAATTGATTTTTTTGACAGATCCTCGATCCTTGTGCTTACTTCAAAATACCAGCAAAGTTTAACTTCAAGAAAATGATAGGAAATGTGAAATAAATCTGCATATTTTTAAGACAATCAAGAGAAAAACTATAGGGCTTACTGATCTTTGAACGGGTTTATCTCAGTTATACGTTTTACTTCTTGACAACCTTTGACGGACCATAACTTGACTTCCAGAAGTTCATTTAGACGTCATTTTAATCCTTAAAACATGGTCTTTGCTAATATTTGAAAAAGTGAAAATGACTGGAGGTGGCATTTACGGCTGGTTTGGGATGGGCGGTCACATTTATCAGCAGAAAAGACTGCACATTTAAGAGGTACTTTGATGCTAGGATTTGAGTATTGTTTGTTGTGTTATAAAATCACAAATCTTGGTCAACTTAGTTTTGCCTCACTCTGTATATTGGTGAAATGTTGGTTATGGTCAAGTGGATTCATCCGGTATTTAATGTGATTGAACTGATCAAATTTACGATCAAGAAACTAGAGTATGCTAACTATTACAGAGATGCCACTGATCATGATTTCATTGAAAAAAACCTGAAAAAGTCATCAATTCTTGAAAGATACTCCAAAAGGGGCCAAAAATATATGAAAATATGTAAATTAGAGATCATAAAAAAACTGAAATCATGGCTTTGAGTTTCTAATAAACCTGATTTCAGGTTAAGACTAGTCCATCCAGATGGACCTCGCAAGTTTGTGAGGTCCATCTAGATGGACTAGTTTTAAAGACCTGAAAAGTGGCATCTTTGTAGTAGCATTATGTCTGAACTATAGAGGTTTTTTAAATATCAGCTAACTTATTCCTGAAAACTTAGAGCGAGTCTTCATTAGCATATAAGTTGCTAGACACATTGATACAGATGCATAGCGACTAAAGGGTCTTTCTACTGCGACTTGAAGCATGAGAAGTTTCGCAATTATTGTGATCATTTATAAATATAAAATGGTAAATGATTATGTTGTCACAGTCAAATGTCCCTTGAAATTCTCTCAATAGATGTTAATTTTTGGAAACCACTATTTTTTTTTTTTTGGGGGGGGGGGGTCAACCAAAGAAGTTCAAGAAGATTTTCTTTAATCATTCCTGTCACCCCTCCCCCTCCATTTTTAATATTCTGGATCTGTCCCTGTCAGCAGATAAAAGATCTGAAAATAGACTTTATAAGAGGGAACATCTGATAACATATGACAAGTTCTACCCAAAAACATTCCTGCTACTCCAAGATCTTTTGAAACATTCTGGATCTGGACTCGGTGATAAGATTCAGAAATTGTACATTTGAGCTTCATAGTTCATCTGATAGTTGTTCATTCTTGTAAAAAAAATTGTTTTTATTATGCTTGAGTAGTAGATACAGGGGCATATAACAAAATCATATATTAAAGAAAGTGGTGATAGGTAACAAGTCTATTTGCAGCCAGGGTTCAAGGCTTGGTTATGCATTTCCGTAGTGTGACGCAATGGCTAGCACAACCAGGGGGGCCCCTCGAAAAATAAAGTGGTACTCATGCTCATCATAAAAAGTGGCATAAAAGGGTCTGATTTTGACCCCTCATCGCGTCTACGTTTTTGGAACAAGATGTACTTTTTAACACAATTTACGCCATTTAAGGGTTGTAAATTCAAGCCACCTCCGCCATAATGTCGCTTTTTACATGTGGTTGGTCATCTACCATCCTAAAAGGTCTAAAAAACAAAAGACAACGTAGGTTAAGACTTCATGCAAATGAACATACAATTGAAATTGTATACTTTTTGATACCTAATTTGTTAGCAAAAGGCCATTATAAACTTACGCCACCTTCACTGATCTTACGCCATTTAGAGGTGCAATTTGCTATCAACAATTACGTCATTTAGGATCAAATTTTGAGTTGGTCTGACGAGCATGAGTACCACTTAATTTTTTGAGCCCCCCCACCCCACCCCCAGCACAACAGGCGTCAAGAGAGTTTACATAATACTTGCTATTTAGCACTGCTTTTTTACACCTTTGAATGTTGTGGAGTATTTCTTAACTTAGCCAAATTCTCTAAGTATACTTTTCCTCCAGGGTATGCACAAAACATTCTGGGAAAAATTGAAAGCACAAGGGACTGTTCACAAACACTTGTTAGGGGGGCCTGATGCAAAAAGGGAGGGGGCACTAAATTTTTCACCCATGTAAGGGGGAGGGCCTTGAAAAAAATTACCACAAATTTCCAGTAAAAATTGAGTTTACATGCTTTTCTATGGGGTTGACCACTAATTTTTGTCGCAAAGGTTATGACGTGTTTACGACGCCAATTCAGCAGACGTCCTAAACACATCGTATACAAACCACCAGGTTTTAACTTGGAATTAAATTCTTAAGTTATGATGTGTTTACGACGCCAATTCAGCAGACGCCGTAAACACATCGTATACAAACCACAAGGTTTTAACTCAGAATTAAATTCTTGCTGCATGCTTAAGGTGTCTGTGAGCCGTAAAGACGCTGTAAGCATGCCACAAGAATTTAATTCCGAGTTAAAACCTTGTGGTTTGTATACGATGTCTTCAGTTATGGTCACATAACCATCGGTGTCTGACCAGGCATCACAATTATTCACCTGTGTCATACCGATGTCATACTGGGGTTGCAGCTTATGTGACCAGGGTGTGCCTGCTGTAGGTAGACTAATATTTTGACAAAGCACTTTGAACTCAAAAGTAAGCTTCAACAGTTAAAACAGGACTGCTGTGCTATTTCTTGAAGAGATACCTCAATTGTAAAACATGTTCAGAAGAGGGTATGAATTAATCAATTGTTGAAACCACCCTCTTATTTATTCCAGATAAGCTTTTTAAATCAATCTATTTAACTGCTATTCTTGAGAGCCCCAGTAGAGCAATTTAGTGCTCAAGGCAAATTTCAAAAAGTAAACGAATGCTTGATGTAAGTCATGCTTCATGAAGTTAATCTTGCAACAATCAATTCATTTAATGGAAATTTACATCAACTTGAAAGTCCTGTTTATATGAACTCGGATCTTATCTTGTATCTTACTTTTTTTAAGTACATTTGTGTTCTAAATATGTATTATATGATTTAAAGGAATGTATAATTTATGCAAGGGTAAATAAAGAAATGTACAAAACTATTATCGTGCTCTCTCTTGTAGTATATTTATTCCTCCAGCAACTCAAGTTTCCAAAATTTAGTATGTACCCGATAATCTATGTATGTACCTCATACGAGGGTATTCAATAAGTTTGTGTCCCGAGGTAGGCGATAAGCTATAGATAAAAGTAAATATCTGCATCTCGTTTTTATTTTACAGAAATTTGAAATGTTTTAGGGGGTTTTCAAGTTAAGAATTAAGCAATAAAATTGGTAAAAAATAAATGTAATAAACTGCATAGCTCATCCCTCCTCAGGCCACTCACCATACTTTATTCTTGAAAGACGGGATCGTCTATAAACATTACTGTGTGACCAAGTGTTAAAGAAAACCTCTATTGCCAGCACCAGGATTTCAACTAATTGTATGCATTGCTGAGTCTGATGGGCTAACAAGGTCATTTAAGGATTAGATAAATTAAATCTTCTGCAGGTTTTTCTCCGGGTTCTCCAGTCTTCTTCCTGCATTCAAAACCTGTATTTAAAAACATCTTGGAGCCCAATTGAAGACAAGCTTCTTTTAGCTTACTTGGTACCAAGTACCTAGTTGGGTTTCCTTGGCAAAAGACTAAACAAGATGATCAAGTAAGGCCTCTCCCCAAAAAAGGTTTGTCTCAGAAACCTATGCGCATTGCTTTGTGAATATTAATTTAGAGCGAAGAGCTATGCGCTGGTCTCTCTTTTTTTATCAAGAGTAATCAAGCGATCGACCACCAGCCAGGTTGCTGTCATTTGCTTGAATTTTATGTTTTATTTCAACATGATTGTTAGATTTCCCATAGTTAAAACGGGTGGTATCGTACTTATTTCCTAAGTAAAAAACATAACAAATTGCATATCGAATAGCTTTTTTGCAAACATTTTCTGAGACAACCCTTTTTTTTTTCTTGTTCTAATAATTTATATAAATTTATTTTGCTGAAAATAATGATTCTCTACCCAACGCTTCTGGCTAGAGTGGTGAAAGGAAATTCAGACTTGAACTGAAAGCTTATTTATAGATTCATATCTAACACATCCATACCGATTCCTTAGCTCAATAAGTAGAGCATCAAACGGAAGATCCCAGGTTTATTGAAGGCTTGGATTCCCCCCACACCCAAGCAAAGGAGAGGAGAAAAAAAAAACATTTGCACACAAACATTTCGCCTTGTGAACTAATAACAAATTGGACTAGTAAAACATGATTTACCAATAAATAATATGCCATAATTTAAAACTCCATGTCTTATTGTGCTGAGTTTAAGGCTGCAATCACATAGAACTATACTATTCGGGTATACGGTGCACGATTTTACTTGGGCACGCGTATAGATTAAATCGAACACGTGATGAATTTGATGCTACCGGGTCACATAAGAGGGCACTATTCGAAAAAACGTATAGCTCGCCACGCCTATATAAAATATAGCCATCGAATAGCGTATACCGAATACCGTATACTTCTATGTGATCGCAGCCGTAAGTTAGGGTAAGTGTTAAGGGCTAGTGTTAGATTTTGATAGGACCTTAAGTACAAATTATACTTTTTCTGATAATTTCTCCACACACAGAACCATTAATCCTATGAAATATGCTGACATTGAGGAATAATCACATATAGTACCTGCCAACTGGTACATTGTACATGTGACCGTACATCCCAAACCAGCCGTAAATGCAGCCTCTTGCCATTTCCACTTTTTTAAATATTTGTAAAGACCATGTTTATAGGGTTAAAATGAAACCTCAATGAACTTCATTCGATTTGCAGAAGTCAAGTTATGGCCCGTCAAAGGTTTGCATGGTGTAAAATGTATAACTGAGATAAACACGTTCAAAGATCAGCAAGTCCTATATTTTCTATTGATTGTCCTCCAAATATACAGATATATTTCATATTTCCAATCATTTTCTTGAATTGAAACTTTGATGTTTTAAAGTAAGCTCAAGAATTATGAATCTTGTCAAAAATCAATTTCAGCAAATTACCTCGATGTGTATTTTCACCTGCAGCGCAAAAAGTTTGCTGCATTTACGGATTGTTTGAGATGTACGGCCGCATATAGGTTTCAATGTGATGCGTCATAAATATTAAGTGAAATAAATACTGAAAAATACAATGTTACTAGGCTATAAAATAAATACAAACTTGACAATATACAAACCAAAAAAAGATTGAGGGGTTTTGAAATAAAAGCTATAAAACAGGGTGGTAACATTTTATATTAGTGTAGCAAATTAATCTTGATACCCTGCAGTCCTGAACATAAACCTAAAACGGTTGGTTCGAATTAACCGAAATTTGAAGTTTAGACCTCCCTAGTGGTTGTCTTTCATACAAAACCAAAATCCAAATTTTGAATATAGGCTAAAGCTCCTTTGAAGTCACAATTTTCATATACAGAGTTCAGAAAAAGGCCAAAATACTCTTTTCCATATAATATGGAATTGTGAGTAAATACAAAACCAAATACTTGTACCTCCTGTACAGTAAAATGTATTCACCATCTTGGGACCAGAATTCAAATACTGACTTTGAATTATTTTGTAGACCTGGAAATAAGGGTTATAGGACTTGTTACTCAAAATCATCCATAGCAACTTCCGATGGATTTTTCCATGCGGCCACACATTTTAGAAAGGCTACAGGTTTAGTATACATTGTAAAAATGAAATCTAAAGTAACAAACTAGTAACAAAATAGGGTAAATGAAAACTAAACTATCATTTAAATTATATGATAAAATATATATGGATCCTTTAATTTTGTATATTGATTACAAATTAATATTATATTCTCCCAGATTTTATAGTGATAGGATTTAGGGAGGGATTCTCCAATTAAATCAAATAAAATGTTGGGAAGAAACAAACTTTGTATGGTGTGTTTGATCTCAGCTTGGCTACACTCATCCGTCATTCAAGAATTACGACAACAATGTTAAAGGTGTAGGTTCCCATCTCAGCATGTGTGTAATTTAGTTTTAACTGATTGACCTTGACCTCTGAAATGCATATTGTGGAATTTTAATCTCTGTTTGCTTCTTGTTTTCTCTTGAGAGGCAAAAGAAAGTATGCAACCCTGGGGATGAAGCTGTTATTAAAATACAAAAGAAATAGAAAATAGGTTTACCAATAATTTTACATTTTATGCTATATCTCCGAAAGTATAAAGAATTTGGAGGTGAAATTATGGATTTAGAATCAGAAAAAATGGGCTTTGATATGGTATCAAAATATATACTACTTCCGGTTGAGCCCAGGGGGGGTGAGAATGTGATCGGAACCTACACCTTTAACTTAACTTATAAAAACATTAATATAAGGATATTTAAAAAGTTCACCTAACATGATTTACATGTAACTTTCATATAACAATATCAAGTAAGCTTGTCAAGAGGATTGTCTTGAATGTCTCAAGGCCTGGGAATAAGACAAAATTAGTTCTCAATCCATTGACGACTAAAACAGTAGAGCTGGTCAAGTAAGAAAACTTTATTAACATCACCAGCAAACATGTTTATGTTAGGTTTGCCGTCCAAAGACATTTGCTCGTCCGAGTGACATTCGCTCACACTACTACCGATGGGAAGTGATATTCGCTTAACAAATATCGCAACATTCGCTACACTTCAGATTGAGTGGAAGCGAAGATCGCTCTGAAAAATTCTTGGATTTGTTTATTTAATCATTACAGCACTGCAACATGCGCAAGTGACATTCGGTTTCATTTGTTTAAACGATATTCGTGCAATTAAAGCGACATTCCCTCTCCGTTTTAGGGAATAAGTCAGAACGAATATCAAGAGCGAATGTCACTCAGGCGAGTAAATGTCTTTGGTCACCAAGACTTAATCAAAGTTTTAAAATTCAAGCAAGATATTTTCGCTTTCACAATGAATTTACAAAACAATCAAAATATACTTATATCACAAATTACCAAAACATTTTTTAACATAGCCAAATGCAAAAATTTAAGGGGAAAAATTTCCTAGGTCTTATTCTTTAGTACAGTTACTGGCAAAAAAAATAATTTCCAAACTTGTTTTGGCCTCAATGAATTGCAGGACAGGTTAATGTATTATAAAGTATTCCTGACAAAACTTGATGATTTTGAAATGAACACCATATCAAATCAAATGACCATCGCATGTTATCCATGTGACTTACACATGCTTATCATGCAAACCATTTTGGTCACCATGCGAATCCCATACGCGTGTGTCAGATGCATCAGCGTTATCTGTCGAGGACATGATCAAGTTTGGAAGACTGTCAACATCTGTCCCACTAACCAGAGTACTCACTGTGATGTTCACCTTACGGTAGGAAGACTTCAATAATAGGTTTCTTCGATATGGACATGACCTTTTTGGTTTTCTTGCTGGCCCTGGGGATGAATCATTTGATCTCAAATTAGATGCTGTTTCGTTGATATTAATGGTTGACAAATCGCCCAATTCCTTATCTTGCGTGACTTCTTTTACCTCCCATAGAGCTGATATCAATGCGTGATAAAACAGTAACAAAGCTTCTTGGATATTATTGACACGAGCAGAACCATTGAAATCATTTGTCCGAGTTTTGTCCATTTTGTCATCTAAACCGTCCCTCTCTATTTGAGTGGACAGATTCCAATCATGAGGGCACTTTGTTTCGGTCGCTTCGGCAGACTCAGCAGAGTTTGATTTCGCATGTCCACTTCCATCGGTATCATCAGGCATCGTCGATGAAGAGCACCAGGTCAAAGAATGGTCAAGGGTCAGTCCTAAAGGGTCAGAGTTCACCGGTAAACGAAAGAGGAACGTGAAGAGAAGTTGGTCCAATACGGGGTTGACGGGCTGCCACGGATGGGTCGCCTTGGTGTGGTGTAGAACAAACGGCATTGGAAGACGTCCGTGACACGGTCGGTGAGGCACTTGAGCATGGTGTAGCATAACTCCTGACCAGACCATAGAGGCTGCACAGAGAGTGTACACCATTGCACACACACATATTATCTGTGGTCAAAATCAGAAATAAACAGTGGTAAAATACTGTGTTCAAAATGAGTCATTAATGTACTATGACTTGAGGCCTGTATATCATGTGTGTCCACAAAAATGTGTAATGCCAGTCTTTTTTGATTCGCCCATATTGTGAAAAAGGTCATCAAAAAAGAAAGTGATGAAATCAGGTAAGAATTTATATATCACAAGGGCATACTTGCCAACATTTGAAAACTGGAAGGAGGGACAAATGGGCACATTTTTGTCCAAAAAGAGGAACATTTCCCATTTTCCTATACTTTACTATAGGGTGAGTTTTACAAAAAGAGGAACGAATTGGTAAAAATTACCTTTTTCTTTTGCCAAAAACAGAACCGTTCCTCTTAAATAGGAACAGTTGGCAAGTATGCAAGTTCACTTGATTTGTGACATATTTAAGAGCAAACACAAAAACTCATAATCAGGCGGGGTCAGAAATTTGAGTGAGAGCAAATTTCAATTTTTTTAGAGGTTAGTGATGATTAGTTTTTTAAATTATGAAAATTTGGGCAGGTTAATTTCTTATCGGGCTGGTAACTTTGGAAAGTTACCTGCCTGACTGGCTAGTATGAAAAAATACCAATGTCCCGCTCTGACTGCAAGTGAGAACACTGAATTGCAAAGACAGGATCTCTGTCATAGATTAACAAGACAACACAACAACTACTCTGGAACAACCTTCCCTCTTGAGCCCAATCAGTTTGAGCTGTGCTATGACCTACCTTCACTGAGCTTTCAATGACCTCCATACATGCTTGATACCATTCCGGTGTGTTCATCAGCACGTACAAATCCGTATACGAGAACCAGCCCCGCTTACTTCCTTGATTTAAGGCAATCCTGTATGTGATGAGATACAAAGTAATGTTCTCAATCATTTTAATCTATCAAAAGGTATAGAGTTTTAAAGATTAATTTTTGTCAGGATGGTCACTTGTCCTTGTCTACAATAATGATGCAAAAACGATATCAATGGCATTTATACATGTAGTTGTCTATAAATGTCTGGCTCCGCTAACCAGATATTCTGCACGGAGAAATCAACGATACATGGCATAATTAAATCCCTGCACTTGAAGGCTTGCAGCCTAGTAATTCTATGACACACCCAAAGTGTAGATGTTTGATACTTGATGCCACAGGGTATTATAAAAAATCCTGAACTTTCTGAGCACAGCAGGGGTGGGGTCCAAAGGCCCGCTATAAGGGCCCCAGTGGGAGTCCAGGGGGCGAAGCTCCCCAAATCCAGAGGGCTCCTACACTTTAAAACTTTAAATATGCCCTTTTACTTTAACATGCATGTATGATGCAAGCAGCCACTGATGTCAGTCGATTATATGAATCACTGGCTTTTTTGTCATTTTTGGCCTATTTCACAAAATAAGGTAAAAATCAAAAATTTGAGAAATGCGTTCCTAGATGTGTGTATCTAGATTCTAAAAAGCATTTGAGGTCCAACTTTTATTTTTTCAAAATTTAGTTGGGTTGTTTACAAGTTAATGGTCCAAGAACAAGGGCTTTTTTGACCTTGGTCCAAAATAATACATTTTGGTCCAAAACTGACCTAACCATCATCTTCTACATGAAAATCCACATTTAGAAATGTATACTTTTATATGGATTTATTTATCGGTTGCTGAGTTACAAAGCGTACAATATTTCAGAAAATGAGGGGTTAACTGTGCCCTTAAATTGGAGATCAGATGATTCAGATAAACTCTTTATAAAATTCTTTAATAAATCAACTTTATCACTACATGTAAAAATCATTTGCACTGATTAAACATTAAAAATAACCATGTTGTTACTTCACGTCATTTCAAATTTAAAAATACTGGTTCTCGGAACCACACGATCCCCCTGGCCGACGCGATAAGAAAAATGGAAAGTTTAGGGAAATTTGACATCATATGACCTTTGACCTTCAGATGTGACCTTTGACCTCATCAACATATGAGGGTTCTTATATTATATCCACAAACCAAGTTTGGTTCCAATCAGACTTCAACTTCTCAAATTAGGCCAAATTGACATTTTCAGCCTATTTTACAACTTGACCTCAAATGACCTTTGACCTTGGTATGTGACCTTTGACCTCACCCACAAATGCGGGTTCCCATGAAGCACCCATGACCCAAGTTTGGTTGAAATGTATCGAAGTATGCATAAGTTAGGGGCAAAATTATGTCAAATTGACATTTTCAGCCTATTTTACAACTTGACCTCAAATGACCTTTGACCTTGATATGTGACCTTTGACCTCAACCACAAATGCGGGTTCCCATGAAGCACCCATGACCCAAGTTTGGTTGAAATCTATCGAAGTATGCAGAAGTTATAGGCAAATGTCAACCCTTTTCACGACAACAACAACGCCACCGCCGCCAACAACGCCGACGCAGACATCCACTACTATGCCATAATCCCCCTTCTA
>JXSR01S007126.1:0-11297 GCA_000969725.1 Ophiothrix spiculata | reverse complement strand
TAGACGGTCTAATCACACATACGACTTGACATAGTGTTGTTTTACTTGGTTTTACTCCACAGTGCAGTATGGGCGATGTAGACGGCCTTATCACATATACGACTTGACATAGTGTTGTTTTACCTGGTTTTACACCATCGTGCAGTATGGGTGATGTAGACGTTCTAATCACACATACGACATGACATAGTGTTGTTTTACCTGGTTTCACACCACCGTGCAGTATGGGCGATGTAGACGGTCTACTCACGCATACGACTTGACATAGTGTTGCTTTACCTGGTTTTACACCATCGTGCAGTATGGACGATGTAGACGGTCTAATCACATACGACATGACATAGTGTTGTTTTACCTGGTTTTACACCACCGTGCAGCATGGGCGATGTAGACGGTCTTATCACATACGACATGACATAGTGTTGTTTTCCTGGTTTACACCATTTTGCAGTATAGGCGATGTGACGCGTCTATGGTCTAATCATACACACGACTTGACATAGTGTTGTTTTACCTGGTTTTACACCACCATGCAGTATGGGCGATTTAGACGGTCTTATCACATATACGACTTGACATAGTCTTGTTTTCCTGGTTTTACACCATCTTAAAATAAATACATACTGGGGACTTATAGTGCGCTATGCCACCCAGATTTGTAATTCCACTCGGCCTCTGCACACTTTACAGCTGATCACTGTGGCCCAAGTAAACGCCATTCCACACCAAGCATCATTTCAGGTTCTGCGACAATCTCTAGGGGCGCTGAACCTTGATCAGCCTACATACGTACCATCGCTGCCCGGATCAGCTCCCCGAGTTTCGTACGGGTTTCCACGAGACAATAAGCAGTTAGTTCCTTGTCCAAGGGAATTTCAAGCACACTCAACTTTTTGGTACCAGCGGGATTCGAACTCGGGACCTTCCGCACCGCAAGCGAGCGCCTTACCGATTGAGCTAACTTGACCTATCTTGCAGTATAGGCGATGTGACGGTCTAATCACACACACGTCTTGACATTGTGTTGTTTTACCTTGTTCTAAACCACCAGAAAACCCAGAAGAAGCTTGCGATAACTACCATTATCACCATAAATACCATTATCACTGATGCAATGAAATTTTCATTCCAGGAAAACCAAGAAGACCGGTGACAAGGTTTGGCTCAACGACAAGTGCAGGAGAGCTGCAAAGAAGAAGCGCCGCCTGTTTAGAAAGCTCAAAGAGAACAACACCAAAAGACAATAAGGCCAATTTGGCAGCTGCCAGAAGCAAATACAATCAAGCAGAAAAAGAAACAGACTACAACAACAAGTTAAAAGAGGAACGGTCGGATGGTAGCCTGAGCATCAAAAATGGTGGAACACAATCAACACCTTATCAGGAAAATCGTCCAGGGCTGACATTCCAGTACTGAAGGACAAAGATCAGCTATACACCACAGTGAAGGAAAAGGCACAGAATTTTTCTGAGACCTTTGCAGCTAAATGTCAGCTTGAACAGAATGCTCCTGTGTGCCCAATGTCAACAACAAGCTCAATAAATAGAACAACCTTCAGAACCAAAGACATCAAAAGGCTTCTACACAAACTTCAGCCAGACAAAGCAACTGGTCCTGGCAACATCCCTGCCAGAGTCCTCAAAGTTGTGCTGAACTTGCGAGATAACTCTGTCTGCTGTTTGAGCTTTTGCTTCAACCATTGAGTTTTTCTAGGCCAGTGGAAGATAGCCCGAGTAATTCCTATCCACAAGAGAGATTCCAAGGCTAATCCATCCATGTATCGCCCCATATCTCTACTTTGTATTATCAGCAAGGTTATGGAGGCAGCTAAACATCACCATGTACCAGCTTCAGTAATACCTCTTGGGAAATGGCCTTCTTCCAGACCGGCAATTTGGGTTCAGGCCATATCACTGCACGGCTGACATACTATTATTCTCACCCAACAATAGTCTAATTCCTTGGATAAAGGGAACAAAGTGTGTCTCATCGTCTTGGACATCAAAGGCGCTTTCGACAAGGTCTGGCATAACAGACTTATCTCCAAACTTAGTGCAAAAGGAGCCTAGGCGGAAAGTTGCTCACCTGGTTAAAAAGCTACCTGACAAATCGCTCCATCAAAGTTGTCCTATATCTGGCCAGTCACCTGATACTTCCACAATTAATGCGTCCGTTCCTCAGGGTTCGATTCTGGGGCCGCTCCTCTTCTCAGTCTTCATTGATGATTTGTGCAACGAGTGTGAAAATCAGCTCTACTAATACACGCAGATGATTCAACCCTGTTCTGTGATCATGGTGATATCAAATCCACCGATGACCTAAAGGTCATTACAACCAGCCTTAAACAAGATTTAGAGAATGTGGGCTAACAGATGGAAGGTCATTTTTGAACTACTATCTAAGTGCAAAGTGATGACAATCTCCAGGAAAAGAAGTCCAACCAGGCCTCACCTAGTGTTTGATAATTCCATTCTAGCACAGACGAATGAACTGGAGATTCTGCGTGTCACCATTGACAACAAACTTAATTACATGGACAAAGCATGTCTCCAACATAGTCTCTCGAGCTGGACAAAGGTTGGGAACCCTCAGAAGAGTGGCCAACAAGCTTGACCGGAGATGCAGAGCAACCATCTACATGGCCCAAGTTCGAAGTATAATGCAATATGCATCGCTTTCATTGATGAGTGCTAGCTCAACTACACTCGGGCTGCTGGACTCAATCTAAAGGAAGGCTCTAAGAGGATGAAGCAAAATCTGAACTCAACATCTCTTCACTCCACCAAAGACGACAGGTGGCATCAGCTACAGTCCTTTATACGATGCATACCACTTCATGACGGCAGACCTTAATGCTTTGCTAACACAACAATATGTTGTCAGGAGAGCCAGTCGTTCAAGTTTATCGATGTCCTGCCAAGCTCTTGCTACCCCTGTCTCTAGAACTGTTTCCACAGGCCGGACATGTCTCCACATAGCAGTACGTATATGGAATGGCCAGAAGGTGTAGTTGGTGACATTACCGAGAAAAGTGCATACCCTATGTCATGTGTATGAGGCTACACCCCGGCACTCCAGTTTTCTTCTTCTTGTGTGAACCAGTGATTAGGCCATGGAGATTACTATCATAGTGCCGAAAAACTTATGATAGTCTTTCAATTTTCTTCTCCATGGGTTATTACTTACTTCAGATTCAAGATTCAAGATTCAATTTTATTAAAACCAATTTGCAGCAAAATTGCTGAATTACATGGTATTTTTACACTTCCAAATGATATATTAACATATTAAAAACATGTAAAATTGCATATAGAGAAATACATCAAAATACACAAAAAACTTTTAGAAGTTCAGGGGAACAAATCACAATATGGGACTGTAAAAAACGAATTAGAACACCAAATGAAAATATTGCACTAGAAGATTGAATAAACCAGCATTCAATCAAAAAAAAAATATATATATATATATAATCATTTGGACAAATTAAAAACAGCAACAGATCACAGGTCCCCTCCCTCCCTACCCCATTGCTATGGCACATGCAAGCAATAAAGGACATTAATCATGTTAATTCAGGAATTTGGTAAGGCGGGAGATTGCACTATTTCCATACCTAGATGTTCTGAACTTTGGCATCTTGTACGTGTGTGTATGGCGTAAGCTCATGCAATGGGTACGGTTGTTCAGGGGGAACCACCCAGAGTACTTCTCGGAATCAGTGCATTTATTGGCAAATTGTTTGCAAAGGTGTTGGCGCCTCTCTTCTAATGTTTGGAGACCGGTGCTAGACAGGGCCTCTGCATAAGAGGTGTATGTGCTGCCAAGGATAATACGGCATGCCCTTTTCTGAATTCTTTCAATCTGTTGAGTATGCTTGGTGCTCATATTACCATGCCAGACGGGGCAGGCATACTCAACAGTTGGGTGCACATAACCTATGTACACAGAGATCAAGTGTATCAGAGATCAGCATTTTATATATAATATAAAAATTATGTGGACGGTCTAATCAAATATACGACTTGACATAGTGTTGTTTTACCTGACTTTACACCACCGTACAGTATGGAGGATGTAGACGGTCTTATCACACATACGACTTGACATAGTGTTGTTTTACCTGGTTTTATACCACCGTGCAGTATAGGTGATGTAGGCGGTCTTATCACACATACAACTTGACATATATAGTTTTGTTTTACCTGATTTTACACCACCGTGCAGTATACGGTCTAATTACACATACGACTTGACATAGTGTTGTTTTACCTGGTTTTACACCATCGTGCGGTATGGACGATGTAAATGGTCTAATCACACATACGATTTGACATAGTGTTGTTTCACCTAGTTTTACACCACCGTGCAGTATGGGCGATGTAGACGGTCTTATCACACATACGACTTGACATAGTGTTGTTTTACCTTGTTTTACATCACCGTGCAGTATGGGTGATTTAGACGGTATAATCACGCATACGACTTGACATAGTGTTGTTTTACCTGGTTTTATACCCATATTGCAAAATAACCCATGATTTTTCTCATTTGCTCATATCACAATATCCTACACAACGTCTGTATGTATAGGGGTGAACTTGAATGACCCGACTCATATTACAACTTGCTTTAACGCGTGTAAGCCACACTCAGCCTGTGGATTGCAAAATGTGGTTCATGAGAAAAATATCCATGGCAATAGCTTAACTATAGTCTATCACTATCCCATTTGGATATGTTAGAAAACAAACCTTAACTCCCTTTAGCCCGTTTAAACCAGAAATACTCAACATTCCTGCTCAGACATATGGCATTGTATAGTTTGATAAATGGGTAAAAATGCGATAGTTTGACACATTTGTCATTGAAAAGTTCATAAGCATAGCTGTGTTTAAAACATTAGGGCAATAAAGAGAGTTCTTTTAAACTTTTTGTAAACTATAACAAGTAAAGTCAAGAGAATTATTAACCTTTTACCGTTTTAACTGTCATTTTCCGTCGTGTGGTTATATTTCTGTGATGGGCGATGTAGACGGTCTACTCACACACATACGAATTGACATAGTGTTGTTTTACCTGGTTTTACACCACCGTGCAGTATGGGTGATGTAGACGGTCTAATCACACATACGACTTGACATAGTCTTGTTTTACCTGGTTTCACATACATGAAGCTTGATTGAGACTTTTTGTTTTGTTTTCTTGCCATTCAATTTAAAATTGACATATTGTTGGTGAATGTCTTATTCGGTGCACGTGGTATGTTACATCTTGGTTTTTTTTTTCATACGCTCTAAATGCGAAAGAGTGAAAAATTACTCGAAATGTTGAGTGAATTTGTTTTAACTCTAATCGAGTGTGTTTTAGCTCTTTAACCCTCGTCCACCTAAGGGGGGGGGGGGTTGTGGTTACCCCCCACCTAACGGATCGTCGCCGATTGCTCCAAAACGCAAAACAAAGCGGCCTCGGGCATTTAAGTAATTGTTTTTACATCCTTTGCGGTCATTTTGATGAAAAAAAAGTCGGGGGTAGCACCTTAGGTGGGGTTAGGGTAAGCCGTCAAAGTCCGTGGCCTATATAAAAAGTCGCCATTTTGAAAAATTACTGCATGCTAACAAGCTTAACTTACAGAACATGTTAGAACTACCATTTTATTTATTCATTAGCAAAAAACCCGATGAAAACTTTTATAGCGATTTTTTGAATTTGTTTTCAATTTTCGCCGAAAATCAAATTTTTGCGAAATTTTCCGACCTAAAGTACTTCATGACGTCATAATTACGTGACGCCTTGACCGATTTTCTTGATTTTGGTATCAATAGAAAAAGGAGACCCTACCCTATACTACTATAAAACAACCACACTTTTGGCACGTAAATGTCATTTTCACAAGGGGGGGGGGTAACTTTAATAATATTAATAATAATATTCATATATTTATATCTATAACCTAATCCTTTTATACCCCAACAAACATAACCAGTCATGCCTTATGAATATTCATGTGACGTTGGAGCCTTTCCCTGATCACCAAAGACTCGCAATCATGGCGAGCTTGGATAAGATTAAATGCAAAATGAAGCAATTTTTAAATCAAAAGACATAAAGGGAACACAAGTGTGTTCAACTTAAAGACAATGTATATTTGTATAATATAGAATAGTGAAGCTGATAAGTACAACTTAAACTGAACTGAGAAAAGAGAAACTTATGAGTAAAAGATAATTTTTAAAATTAGAAAATTTATACATATACGGAAAGATGCACGTACATGATCAAATTGATATTTGCCAGAAAAGAAAATGGCTTTTTGGAAAAAAAATCATTTTGTAGAAAAATTTTGAGGAAAAATCAGAATGCAGCTTTTGTTTATTCTAAAATCATTTTATTTTATCATAACAGTTTGAAAAGACATCAATAGAACTTGAAATTTTGTGAAAATGTTGCATTGTTGGTTTAAAACTGTTTATAAACGTTCGAAAAAATATCGTACATTGAGAAAATAATTGTTGATCTTTTCGAAAATGGCTAATCTTTTATCCACAAAATTGTTGTGTAGAAATTTAGTTTGCCAGAAAGAAAATGGCTAATCTATCTGTTATCCATAAAATTGTTGTGTATAAATTAAGTAAAAAAAAAAGAGAAATAATCTTGTCAGAACATCTTGTGAAAGTCAAGAAAATTGTTCAAAGAAAAAGGCAAGGAAATAAGCCTACTGTTTACGAAATGCAGATTTAATTCAGTTTGGAATTGTTCAGAAGTCAGACAAGCCTAGTTAATGTGCATAAAAAGGATGCAAAGAGTTTAAAAGTTCAAGAAAAAAAAAGTGTTTATAAAATATTGTTGCTGACCAGGAAAAAACAAACAAAGTAGATGTTCACGTAAACGTGCGGTCACAAAGATGTTCGCAAAAAGCGTGTGGACATGAAATGTTTTATAGAGTTCATTCAAGTCAAACAAAGTAGATGTTCCTTGGCGGAATCACGATTTTAAAGGCTGTCTTCATAAAAGAAACATTGATAGAGAAATTATTTTAAAATTGAATTCGTGAAACATGGATATTGAAAATCCTGAAAAACATTGTGAAAAGAAATGAGCAATAATTGAGTGTTAAATTATAAGTGGAAAGTTGCATACTAAAGAAACAAACAAGATTGGATTAGTCTAGTCTACAAAAGAAAATAGTAATTTTCAAGTCATACATTTTTATAAACTTCAAATTTCTGGTCGTTTTACATTCTGATCATATGTTTGAATTTTAGGACATAGTTTGATTTTTAATTAAATAATGCACAAAAATAGTTGATATTGTTATCTTTAATTGGAAGAGGGGGGATGTAATAATATTAATAATAATATTCATATATTTATATCTATAACTTAATCCTTTTATACCCCAGCAAACATAACCAGTCATGCCTTATAACTTCTAAGGCCACATACAGCCACATCATAATTACTTCACTTTTACCACAAGCTACCAAGAAATGATGAGTTAATAAATATATGTGATACTAACAGTATACATTTGTCTATGTGTCATCTATATAGTATTTCAGTAACCCCCCCCCTTAGGTGACGACGTAGTAGAAAATACGTTAGGTGGACGAGGGTTAATTAACCCTCGTCTTCCTAAACTTTTTCTGTTCACGTCTTCCTCAGGGGAGGGGTGGGGGGTGGTAACCACCCCCCTGTGATTTTGAACTTGTGACCGCCCAAAGTTATAGTGATTGATAGTACAGTATAGGATAGGGTCTCTTCTTTCCATTGATACCAAGATCATGAAAATTGATCGAAGCGTTACGTAATTATGACGTCACAAAGTATTTCCGAAAAATCGACTTTTAGCAAAAATGGCCACTTTTTCAAAAACTCGCTATAAAAGTATTAAATGTCCGTTTTTCGTCTTTTTTTTGCTAATAAATGAAGGAATTAACAATTCTTACATGTTCTGTAAGTTTCAAGTCAATAGCATGCATATATTTTTCAAAATGGCGATTTAAAATTTTCCGAGGTGGCAACCACCCCCTACTCGCCAACTTTGACGGCCTATACCATTACCCCATCTTAGGTGGTACCCCCGCTTTTTTCATCAAAATGACCGCAAAGGATGTAAAAACAATTACCAAAATGCTCGGGGTCGCTTTGTTTTGCGTTTTAGTGCAATCGGCGATCATCCATTAGGAAGACGAGGGTTAAGAGTGAAAATACTTTGCGGTAATTCACTCTTTTACCAGAGTGACGTTCACTCGCAGGAGAGTGGTTCGAAAACACCGCTCTTTTACGGAGCCTATCAGGAACGCGGATACTTGCGCTGTTGTAACTACGAAAAATCGTCAGCCTCACGGTTCAACATGGATGTGGCTGAGTTGCAGACTGTGGAGGAGTGACAGACAAAGGAATTTCATAGGAAATTGTTTAACTATTAATCGGTGATTAGATGCCAGGCAATTAATACCCAACAGTGACGCTAATCATGCCAAAACTGAATCGATGGAACTTGTCGGTGTAAGCTAACTTATTACATTGGCAAATGTATTAAGTAAGCTTAACAAGTTTATTGTCTATAGCATCTACTCACCGATAAATATTTGCACAATAAAACGACTATATCATTGAGTGCACTTTCATTCTTTTGAATATTTATTCTTATCCCTCCCAGATCATTTAGAGTGAACTATTCATAATAATAAACGGTTCACTCTTTCCTAGAGTGAATTACTATCACTCTTTCTTGAGAGTGATTTTTTTATATTTTATTTGATTTATTCAGGTACTCATAATATACATTTTTACAACACTAAAATTGATTTAAAACATATTAAAGACATATATAAATTGCACATATTAAAACAAGTAATTATACAAGTACTAAGGATAGCCCAAAAAGCCTTTATCAAAAAAGCTTATTTCCATTGGGGTCCTAAAAAATAATAATGGAAGGAGGAGAATGGAAACAATAAGCACATAGAAAACAAGAAACAAAAACATGTAATGCCGACCGGCGGTGGAAAACCGACAGTCTCCCCTCGGGGTGGATACCCCAAGAGTGGACACAATCAGACAGCATACACTTAGAGTGAAGTTCACTTTTAGAGTGAACTTCAAGATTGGTCACTCATATGGCTCTTTCTAAGAGTGAAATTTTCACTCTTTTAGAGTGTTTTTTCACTCTTTCACAATAAGAGTGTAATTGTAAGCCTATCAAACATTCACATTGCTGTTATATTACAATAACTTTACTGATACCCAAAATAACATCATGTCAAGGTAGGAAGAAAGGTTGAAATTAGGAAAATGATATTCCTATGTACATATAAAATCACTTTGATACAAGTTAGTATCCCTTATTTGGGATTCATTTAAAAAAAACTGCAAAGAGGCTGATTTCAACTGCTTATGGTTGTTTTAGGCTGCGATCACATAGAACTATACGGTATACGGTATTCGCTATACGCTTTTCGGTATTAGCGTATAGCTCTATGTGAACAGCTGAGTCATATATTTTATTTTTAAAAGGTATACTTTAGGTCCCAGATACTGGTACACAAAATTTGGACAATACTGGATATCCAAATATTCTCCAGTATTGTCCAGTTCTAGTTAAGTATCATGTGTATTCCAGTATTGTTGGTAAAATACTAGGTATATACCAGTATTGGTAAATACGTGTCAATATTCCAGTATTTTTGATCAAAAATACCATTTAATGATAGTTTTGATTAGTTTATAGGCAACATTCCAGTATTGTTGGTCGCAAATACTGGTTTTAAGCAGTAATAGACTCTCAGTTTCAAAGCTGCAATTTCCCCAATGACTTTTCCCCCTAATTATTACATCTAGTGTGTGGAATGTTCTTGTTTACTGAATTACTCCCTCATATTTGGGGGCAGACCTTGCCTGTAGGTTCCTTCGTCAAGTCAACATAAAGAAGACACAAACCTGCCACATGGAAAAGAAAGTAAGACTCCCCCAGTTTTTAAAATCTCTCTAAATTGATCTGATTATGATTAGTAGGTAAGCTTACTGTTATACGTTGTCTTTAACATTGTTTAATCAAGACCAGCTTGGTTGGTATAAATGTTAGTTTTCACTAGATTTTCCTTGGGTTTCAGACTTGCAGGATTGTGGACCGAGAGTGGTTACAACCCATACATGAACAATTGGAGAAAAAGAATCAAGAAAACAGTACGTCTTTGATAAATGGAGCAAAAATGGTCATTGTTACTTGAATACGATAATTTTTAGCATTGAACTATTATACTGGAACAACAAAAACATTGAACAATACTGGAATGAAATGCTTGTACTAGTATCGTAAAATGTTTTCAACAATACTGGAACAAAAACACTCCAGAATTGTTCAATATTGGGATGTCTTAACTAGAATTGACCAATACTGGTATATACCTGTATCTGGGACTTAAAAGTATACTTTTTTCCATTTTGAAATGCGTCCAATACTTGGAGAGTACCATGCAACGTTCATAAACCTCCTCGATCATTCAGATCAGGTAGTTTGTCAACTAGTGAGAATGTCGTATAACAGTTACAGTAATTTGAAAGATATGATGATGCCATACATCCGTCCCGTATTTGGAGAACGCCGATATCGGGCGAGGAGAAACTGGTTTTAACAATAAAATGAATTTTCCATTTATTTATTCCATATTTGGCACATAAAGATATATTTAAAGTACACGGAATACACACAGTGACTTGCATACACTCTTAGAAATCCCCGTAAAATTACAGACATAATACAGGAAAGTTACTGTTTTTTGGCTGTTAAAATACAGGTTAATCCTGTAGTTTGTGCAAACGGGAAATTTCCTGTAAAAACAGGCACGTCAAAACAACTCCCTGTAAATTTACAGGGCTTTCCTGTCAATTACAAAAACAGGAACGGCAATTTTCTGGGATGACAAGAACTCCCTGTAAATTTACAGGGCTTTCCTGTTAATTACAAAAACGGGAACGGCGGTTTTCTGGGATGACAAGAACTCCCTATAAATTTACAGGCCTTTCCTGTCAATTACAAAAACGGGAACGGCGATTTTCTGGGATGAAAAGAACTCTCTGTAAATTTACAGGGCTTTTCTGTAATTACAAAAACGGGAACGACAATTTTCTGGTATGTCAACTTGGCCGCTATAGTTAAAAGTATTAATATAAGAGTGTAAATAATTATAATTGTGGGTTTATGTACACATGCGCGATTTGGTAACTGACTGGCGACTCTCATAATTATTATGATGACATCAGAAAAATAAGTTGACTTGTTGAGTCTCAAT
>JXSR01S007124.1:10166-24195 GCA_000969725.1 Ophiothrix spiculata | reverse complement strand
TACCCTTAAGAACCCAAGTCAACAGGTCAACACAACATGGCACTTGTAATAAACATGCATAGTTAGTAGTCCAAATATGTAGACGTGTTTCCTCATTCTACTCAACCAATTCACCAAACACAGTGACCAAACAAAGTCACTAAAGCGAGATTGTAGGGGGCGACATTTACGGGGGGCGAGATGTCTTGTTTTCGTATTTAACTTAATGACAACTTTGTAGTCATCAATCCAGAACTTTGAATTTAATATAGGGCTTCACAATCCACGTGTTGTGTATTTTTAATTTTTCACTTAATGACAACTTTGTGGTCTTCAATACAGAACTTTGAATTTAATATAGGGCTTCACAATTATTGTGCGTGACTATTTAAATGTATTCTTACCAGAATACTATTATTTTTAGCAACGGTAAAGCAGTTCTAAAGGTCAAGCTCTTGTAATAGCTACACAAACATTTATTTACCACGCCGTTAATAATAGATAGGCAAGACGTATATTCCGCCATCGCCCAATGCAAAGACTCTTTTCTCGCGCCGTTAATATGGACAAAAACACGACAGACATTTATTGAACACAATCTCCTGTTGGCAAATAGAACTCTAGGTCCAACCAAACGCACGCCAAGGTCTGTTATGTACAATGTGCGACCACCCCCGTGAGGGAGTGCACGTCCAAACGCAGTCATCCTGGCTACACTACGTAAAGCAAGTGTGGGAGACCAGTAACATAACTTTCACTCTACTTTTGACGCCAATATTCCATCTTGGTCTTCATTCCCGGACCATGTAAGTCTTTGGCAACACAAATGCTTAGGTTCTCACGAAATTAACTCACAGATGAAGATTTATTTTGAAATATTCTTCTGATGTACCTAGAAATACAAAAAACAAGATATTTGAAAATATTATATGTATCCTAAAACAAACAATTAGGGGAAAAAATGACACAGATAAAGAGGAACGATTGTAACGAGGATGCTGATAAACACAAGGAAAATAAAAGGATGAAATCTCTCAAATAAAGCGGTCAAAGACGACGGACAGAAAGGTGAAACGAATAAACATGATAAAACGAAAAGGACAAAGACGACGGTCATACGCAACTTTACAGATCAAAACGAATCGAACGATTGAGACAATAAAGCAGAGGACGATCACAAGTATAAAGAAGGCGATGAAGAGAAATGAGATGAAATGATTCGAACGAGGATGACAAGAAAGAGGACAAACACGATGAAGAGAAAGATCGCAACGAACGAAGAAGACCACAAAAAGGACGATGACGTTTAAGAGAAAGACGAAACGACTCAAATGGAGATTTAAAAAGACGATAAAAAAGAAAGATAAGGACGATTATAAAGAGAACGATGAGATTAAAGATGAAACGACTAAAGCAAGGATGAAACGATGATAAAGAGAAATATGATCCAATGGACGGCCAAAAAGATGACGATGTGACTCAAACGAAGATAACAATAAGAGAAAGATGACAAAAAGGACAGTAAAAAAAAAAGAAAAAATACGGAACCACCTGTGTTCTGGTCGGTTGCTTTGTTCTGAACACAACCAAAACGGTCAGCTGCCTGTTTTAAAGCGACCCCTAACAATAAGGAAGAAAATGATTACGACACGGACGGTTACAAAGAGAACAACCAAGACAAAGATTAAACGATTCAAACAAGGATAGATAACGAGGACGAGGATGATGATAAGAAAGATGACAACATGGTAAAGAAAGCTATAACGGGGACGATGGCAATGTGGGAAAACAAGATCAGTATCAAACGATAAGAACAACGTGGGGACAAAACGTATGCAGAGAAAGATGATACCAGCAAAAGACGGAACTGGATGAATTGATTCAAACGAGGATGACAACGATGAGGACAAGGTTGACGAAGAGCAAGGTCAAGAGTCTTAAACAGGAATAACAACAAGGGTGACAAAGACGATTAAGACTAGGATCATAACGAATAAGGCCACAATAAAGACGGGGACGATTTGGAGAATAATGAAACAACTCAAGTGTTGATAAAACCAAGGAGGACAAAGACGATGAAAAGAAAGATAAAGACGATCACAAAAGTACGGTGAAGTAAAAGGTGAAATAAATAAATCGAAGATGACAAAGACGATGAAGCGAGAGACGATATCGAGGATAGCCACGAAGAAGACGACGAAGAACGTATATGAAACAACTCAAACGAAGTTAATAATTAGAAAAAGAGGACGAAGACGATGAAGTGAAAGATGACACGACTCAAACGAGGAACACGACGATGAGGATAAAGACGATAAAAAGAAAGATGCGGACGAGGCGAGGAAGACCGCAACGAAGGCGATGGTAATTGAAAGAATCAGGAAACGATCCCGGAAAACGACTTAAACGGAGAAAACAAAACAGATCACAAAGACGACGAAGAGAAAAATGGGAACAAAGACGATAAAGATAAAGATAAAACACAAAGAGGATGAACATGGTTGAAAGATGATGGAGAGACAGATAAACGACTAAAATGATGATAGCAACCGGGAGATCAAAGACGTTTAAAAGAATTATATCAAAGAGGACGACCACAAAGACTAGGACAATGACGCGAAAGTTAAAACGACTTGAGGAAAGGGACTCAAGGAGAACAATAAAGTGAAAGATAAAACGATTTGAACGAGGATGGTAACGATGATAAAGAGAATGATGACAACAAGGAATACAACAACGAGGGCGATTTAAACGGGGAGAACAACAAAGAGGACAAAAACGATAAGGCTTGGCGTCCAAAAACATCCGCTTGGCCGAGTGACATTCGCTCTTGATATTCGCTCTGACTTATTCGCTAAAACGGACAGCGAAAGTCGTTCTCATTACGCGAATATCATTTCAATCGATGAAAGCGAATGCCACTCGCGCATGTTGTAGTGCTATGATTATTGAATAAACCCAAGAATATTCGGAGCGATCTTCGCTCCAATTCAATTTGAAGTGTAGCGAATGTCTTGAAATTTGTTAAGCGAATGTCGCTTCCCTTTAGCGCGAAGTTTTCTTAGTAGGGTGAGCGAATGTCACTCGGGCCAGTGAATGTCTTTGGACGAAGGTCATAAACACGATGACGAGAAGATGACAAAAAAGAAAGATGTGAACAAAGCGAGGAAGACCACATCAGGCACAATGATAATTGACATTTAAGAGAATCAAGAAATAAATCAAATGAGGAAAACAAAGAGGATGATATGAGGATAACGACCTTGAAGAGAAAGATGAAAACTAGGACGACCACAGGAAGTACGAGTTACGAGTACGATGACGTGAAGAGGACACGACTCAAACGAGGAGCACAACGAAGAGGACAACTACTGAGAAAACACAAGAGGAGGACACTGACAATGAAGAGAAAAATGACGACGACGATGAAGAAAAATATAAAACAACCTGAAGGGGAATAAAACCCGGAATAAAACGAGGTCATAAACACGATGACGAGAAGATGACAACAAGGACAAACACAAAGAGGACAAGGATGATGGAGAGGAAAATGAAACGACTATAATGTCATAATAACAAGGAAAACGAAGTCGGTTAAAAGAATGATGTCAACGAGTTCGAGTACTACCACAAGGAAGACAAAGACGATGAAGAGAAAGACGGGGGAAGATAAAGGGAAAGACAAACCAACTCAAACGAGGATGGCAAGTCAATGACGAGAAATAATGGAAACGACGACGATCTCAAAGATAAAACAATTCGAACAAGGACGACAAAGATAATATAGAGAAAAATGGTAAGGAACAAGACCACAAAGATGAATATGAAGAAAAAGATGAAACGAATCAAACAAGAACAGCGGAGAGGACAAAGATGATAAAAAAGACATGGGCGAGGCGAGGAATACAACAACAACGATGATCATGGAGATAATCAGGAAATAACTCAAGCGAAAAGAACCAAGAGGAGGACAAAGACGATAAAGAGAAAGATAACAACGATGACTACCAGAAGACGACGATGAACTCAGCTGAAATGAAACATTATGAGGGGAGCGTGGCCGAGTGTTTAGAGCGTTGGACTCGTAATCACATGAACTACATATGTCGTGGGGTCAAACCCCGGTCCCGGCACGTCTCATTGTTTCCCTAAGCAAGAAACTTTACTCTACTTGCTTCGTGCTTCGGAGGGCACGTAAAGCCGTCGGTCCCATCTGAAGTGTTCCTGACACACTGTCGGATGTAAAAGAACGTCACGGGCTAGGCTACGGCCGTTCGAAATAAGAGTAGGGGAACCTTCCCCGGCAACCGTGACCGTATGTCAAAAATACGTCATCAACTCTAGGACCCAGAGTACTTCTGTATATAGTGAATAGTCACTTCTAGCAGTTAAATACATTGAAGACTTGAAGACAACTCAAACGGAGATAACAATAATGAAGAGAAAGGTGACATCGAGGACGACCACAACGAGGACAATGACAATGATGAGAAGCATAACTGAGATGACTACAAAGGGGACGATGAAGAGAACGATGGTAACGAGGACGAAGGTGACCTCAAAGAGCACGATGACCAGTGGCGTAACCAGAGGGGGGACAGGGGGCGGGAAAAAATGTCTAATGTCTGCCCCCCTAATGTCTGCCCCCCCCCCCCCCCCGCTCGCCCCCCAAATGAAATCAAGAAAAGTACAGAGTTTCAATATATAGTGCATTGGTAATGCAACTGTGCAAAATTTAACGCTTTTATGGGATAGTTTTTCAAAATTTTCCAAAATGGCGCAAATTTTGACAATAATTTAAGAAAAACTTGATTTTTCACCATAATAGTAGTTAATTTTTATGAATTTTAGCCAAATTTGGATGATTTGCTACATGAAAAAATTGTTGGGTGTACCTTTTTGTATCTGAACAAGAACTCTTTCGCCCCCCTGCAAAATTGTCTTGCCCCTGCTCGCCCCCTCGACTGAAAATTTCTGGTTACGCCACTGACGATGACAATAAAGATAAACGCCTCACAGAAGACAAACAACAAAGACAATGAGAAGAGGGACGGCGTAATTGAAGGGGTGAGAAATAACAAAGACAGTTTTTCCTTACCTGTGTACTATTTGCATTGGTATGTTCCTGATCATCGATAAATTCATAATGAATTAGATATCTCTGTTTCTGTTTGATGTTATAGTGTACAATGATTGAGTGTAAAAATGTGAGCAACACACATACGAATAGGAACACGTTAACCTGAAAATAACACAAATGCAAGAATAAACCAGGTGATATGATTCGACAATATTTTGAATCAGCGATAGGTCAATACTATTCCCGGCCCTATTCTATAAGCCTGTATTTACATGTGGCAATATCCTCAATTACACTGCCGGTCAAAAGTGTTTGCGCATCCTTGCGCACGAGCAAAAACGTAATTATTATATAAAACGACCAAGACTCTAAAAAAATTCATGTTTTTTACAGGTGCTTAATGTGTCCAATATAAGTAATTTATGTTTCCTCTGATATTCGATCTTCAATAACCACAAAAATGGCCGATTTCCTGGACCATATACAAATACACCACACCCACTTTTTGATATGTACCTATGTTTTTTATTTTTCAATGCTCGTTATCACCGTATAGCCGTAAATAACATTTTCAGGTAATAAGTTTTCCAACAAATGTGCAGTTATGTATTTAAACTTCGTTTATTATGTGCAAAAGAAAGTACACAATATGTTTAGAACGCCATATTTTCAAATGCGTTAAGGGGTTTTCTCTGAGATGCAGTTGCTTACGACTGCGGGATAACGATTTTTTACATAAATAGTAAAAAGTCAAAACAATTGTTTGCATCCGTTTTGCGTGCGTAAATTTCAATGCACACTGAACGCATGCTTTACTAAAGCGTTTGGTTAATCACGCGCCGCATCGCTGCGTAATATATACGCGGAAAATTATGCAGACGCAGATGTGCAATCAAAGTAATCAAATTTTATTAAAAAATGTCAGTTTTTGCCATTTTTCTTGAAAACTAACACGGTGACCATATTTTTTTATTTCAGTATTTTGAAGAGCGCAAAAAGTGTTTTAACATATGTAAAAATTAAAAAAATAAATGGAGCATTTTTTATTTTACAAGCACATAATGATCGACATTTTGAAGGTTTCCCTATACTTTGTATGGTAAATCGGGTGATTTTTTGGGAAAATATGTACTTTTTGAAATGCCTGTATCTCAAAAACGAGCACGGTGACCTATTTTTTTTAATTTTAGATTCGTTATCAGCACAAATAAATCTACCAAATACTAAATTTTCAAGAAAATAAATGGAGTATTTCTTTCTTAGAGAAAACCCCTTAAATGCAATTCCGAGTTGTTGAGTTATTTAGATATATGTATTCAAAATAAAGACTCCCAAAAAAGTATCGCCTCGTCTCAAAAAAATGACTCGTGCGCCAATACAGTACTCGCAAACGTAATTTGAAGATATTGTAAACAAGCGCTGGAATTTCAGCTTTCATTTGACACCCTATTTCTGATTATTGACACCGAAGTTATGAACATTTAAAACCCTCAAGGTCAATTTTTAAAAGTTGCTAATTTCATTTTTTGCACTGTACAAACCAGTAGCGCAGACCTTAGGAACAAGATGAGGTGAGTTTGGTCACTGAAGCTAGCGTTTTTTTTCCAAACCATATGTCATTGGATTCTAACCATCATCCATAAAGATATTGTTTTTGTTTTCATCGTATTAATGATGAGAAACAATATAAAACTTCAGATTCAACTGGTAGGCATTACTAGCCTTAACAACATCGCGCACCGTTATTCGTCCTCTGTGTGGTCTGGTACATGCGCCATGTCTTTAATGTCAGTAATGACTACCAATTGAATGTCGTTTCTCTCGTTTTATGTCGTTTTTTCAATATTTATAACAATGAATTTTTGAAAAATTAATGAAAACCCCATATCTTGATTATTGTTGATGGATAATGCTTAGATACCAATGACCGCGTGTTTCAGTGACTAAACTCACCTCATTATCATCCTTACTCTTGCGTTACTGGTTTGTACAGTGCGAAAAATGAAATTAGCAACTTTTAAAAATCGACCTCGAGGGTTTTAAAAGATCATAACTTCAAAGTTTCTCTGTCAATTGTCAAAAATAAGGTGTCAAATGAAAGCTGAAATTTCAGCGCTTGTACACAAATTCTTTAAATTACGTTTGCGAGTACCGTATTGGCGCACGAGCCATTTTTTCGAGATGAGGCGATACTTTTTTGGGAGTCTTTATATATCCGGAAAAAAAAGGGTCTCGAAATATGGCTGGTTAAAGGTTTCGTGCGCAAACACTTTTGACCGGGAGTGTATATATTCTGTAATACAGATATATTATATTTGCTGTCGAACTGTTTATGCTATTGGTTTGTTGCTTTGTTGACATGCACAATGTAGTGGTTTATGTTATTTTTATTTCATTGATAACTTTTGTTTGTTTATTGATTTGTATTATTTTCCGTTAGGTTTATTGTATTTAGTTTTCTTTCTTTGGTTTTATTTTTGGCCCTGAAGAAAGCCGTAAGGACCGAAAACTACGCGAATAAACAAAGTTTTGCTACGTTGACAAATAACAATGCACAATTTGTTTTCTTATTTCTTACATAATAATGACTTACATAAAAGTATTGACCGTGTAAGGACCCGGTTGCAATGATAAACAGTGGATATTGAAACAAGGTAATTACTGCACTGATTGATATCATAATCCCATACAGACGACCGAAGAATTGATGCGGGAATCTAGAGAAGAAAGCGAACAAATAGAATTTATCTGTACCATTTTGCCCCAATGTATTATATATGTGCGTTAATAAAACATAACATTTACATAAGCATGAAATTTCACTTCAATCCAATCCAATGCTTAAAAGTTGTATTTATACATGTTTGATGTAGTAGATACTGCCTTAAGTTATGGAAGAAAATTGATCGTCTGCTCATGGCATACGATTTCTCTAAGGGAAAAGGAAATAGCTTGTCTCCTTGTTTCCTTGGGCAAGAAACTTTACTCTACTTGCTCCGTGGTCGGACAGTCACGTAAAGCCGTGGGTCCCCTGTACGAATAGACTCCTTCATGGGGTATGCATGTTATGCAAGTATACTTGTATAATTGATTGATTGGTTGATTGATTGATTTGCAAAACACATACTGCGTTTTTTCTTTGTTTGTCACACTTAACTTTCATGAAACATTTTTGAAGAGAATAACTTCAAAGGGAAATGACGAAAAATAATACACGTGTTTGTTTTCCCGTTTCTCTTAGAAATTATGAAAGTACGTCCAAATAGATCGATAACAGCAAGACGCACTTAATCTATAAGTTAATTTCAAACTTCTCAATAATTTTCCAACTTGCTTATACAGTCTTACAAAATTCTAACATGAAAAAAAAAGTTATTTGAATAATTTAAGTGAACATACGCTCTTTTGAGGAAGCTTGCCGCCGAGCTATACAAAAATGCTCTCCCAACACATATGGCGAGGAAAGACGCGTATTGGACGCGTGCGTCTGGTATAAGTTCAATCACGCAAAAGAGAACAAATATGCAAGAGGTAATGGTGAAGGCTACTCTGTTATTTTTCATCTCCTGTATCACATCTTTTGGGTCACCACCTACAATTATAGAGAGAAATGTATCAACTGATTGCAAATTTTAGATCTTGGTTTAAATTAACATACATTATGGAACACATGGTTAAACGTAATAAATGGAAACTGTCCATACCAGTTTGGGAAAGGTCATCATTCATTTTACGTAAATGAATTCACTTACTGTAAAGGAATTCCTATACTCTACAGTATATGAATTAATTTACTTTAACTTTGAATCAATTTTTGTGCAACCTATGGAAATCGGAGAACATTAAAGCATTTTCGTATTGAATGAGACCTATTCTAAAAATTTAGTAATTAAATTTTTCATTCTATCTGCCAATTTTTTTCCTGTTTTTTTAGACAAAATTACAAATATTTTGATGTCGACAAACGCTTGCCGAGAAATCGAGATGACAGCATTATGTTGCTTGCCGAAACCTCGATATTTCGGGCAAAATTTGTCTGCCGAGATGTCGAGATTTAGGCAGGCATTTTTTTTGCAGAGATATCGAGATTTAGACAAAATATTGCTTTTCCAACGTGTACTTACTGTCTTGGTACAAAAGCGCATGCGTTGAACCAGCCTGCATTCAAAAAAGTTGGTGATTCACTCATATCTCGTGTTTTAGGCATTCGCTCTGCCGAAATCTCGAGATGGCATATATCACGGGATCTCGGCATAACGAGAAATTGACAGGAACGGGGTTGGGGAACAGAGTAGATCTAGAATATCTGCCCAATGCTATCACTAACGTCTAAGCAAAGATTCCGAGATTCCATTCCGGCAAGAGCCCTCATCGGGAATCGAACCCGGACCAAATTTAATACGTCCCGGACAATGCGTGTGAGACAAGATCTTTATAACCACCATACTACGCCACCCCTCTCCTCTGTAAATACTAAAACTCTAACGGTTTTCGTATTTACAAACATTGATTTATATTCCATTACCTAAATAGAACATTTAAGGTTTGATTTTCATTTTAACATCGACGTCAATTCAATCATTCGTCGATTCATTTTATTCCGAATCCATTCTGTCCCCCCACCATATCCACGCGCATCCTTAATCGTCAAAATACCATGATGATTACGTCATATCATATCTGGGATTCCAAAAAAAACCCTAATACATTGTACTACAAGCTGGATATAAGCATACGAATTGTACGATATGCAACCGGAAAATTCACTCATATCTCGTGTTTTCGGCATTCACTCTGCCGAAATCTCGTGATGACATATATCACGGGATCTCGGCAAAACACTTGTATATATTTACCCGTGTCATGTTCGTCTGCTTTTTCATCTAGTACAATTCCTAAGACTGGTGCGACAATGATACCGACAAGCTGAGTAGAATTGAAGATTCTGGTGTAAAAAGATACTGAAAAACAATAAAAATTCGTAATAAAAAATGAGTTAAGGCGACGAAAAAACACCCTCTTTACGGGTCCGACTGACCCTAAATTTGCGTTTTGGAAGATTTTTGGTTTTTGGTTTTTATAGAAATCATGTAAAATCAGCCGTTTTTTGACCAAAATATTTCGTTGTAAAAAGTTTTCATCTTCTCTTCCATTTTTGTCGGATGTTTGGGCTATTTTAGGCAACAATTTTTAAAAAAAGATTTTTAAAGAAAAAATTCGCCCGACCGACTTGAAAAGTCCGCTCACCCGTAAACAGGGTTTTTTGTCGCCTAATCGCGTATTTTTTTTAAAGATTTTTGCTCGAGTAATATACTATAAAACTTCGTCTTTTAGAAACTTTTTTTTATATGCGATGTGGCTTAAATCCGCTGAAAGTTGGGTTTTAGGGTTTATTTAAGTGATATTTAAAGAGGGTTGAACATATTCCGATCGGCTTAATCTACCCCGAAAACTAAGGGTGTGTTCCCATTGCTAATGTAGGGTTAGACCCTATATCCTGACCCAGCATCGAGTCCACATTGATTCGTGTTCCCACTGCACTGTTAATCCTAGGTCAAACTCCCTATCGACTGAATGCTAGGTCGAGTCCACTTACCCGGATGTTGCAATTGACAAACACGGTCTATCTGACTCGCTAGCTAGCATTTATGCACCAGAATCAGTTTACGATTTATTGGACATATTCTTGTTGTATTATTTATATTTTAAGGTATATTTTAGCTGCAGTCTTTTTAATGATGAACATAATAAATAATCACATTGAAATACATCGTACGTGGACTTTCACTCAAATGTGAAAATGTATTTTACCATTACGTGTGTACCGAGAATCAAACAGCTTTGTTGTGAGGAAATCGCCGCCACGTATCATGCATGTCTTCCGCTACGTGAGCCGGCCCGTCAGTGGCCCGTGTATGCCTATCCATGATGCAGTACAAACTGTTCATATTTCTATAGCTTACTGTGACTCAAAAGTCATAAGGACTATCATAGCATTTGCAAGGAGAATCATACATAATTCTAAATGCAATTTTGATCAAATTCTCTGTCCCTACATGCCCTAAGAACAGCAGTTTTGATTATCAAACACCTTTCATACATGTATGCTTTATGTTTACTGTATACGACCTTCACATTGTTTACATAATTTATTTAACCCTACATTAAATGTGTGTGTAGCGTTCCCAGTGAGCTTGACCCTACATTGAGACTACCTAATGTTGGTAGTCTCGACCCCACATTGAGACCACATTGTTAATATAGGATCGAGACCGCATATAACGTGTTCCCACTGTGTTTAATGTGGATTCAGATCTAGGGTTGTGGACTCGATGTAGGATCAAAGACTTCAGTGGGAACATGCTCTAAGTCACGCGTGCAAAATACCGACATTATGATGATGAACTTGTGTTCATGTTCCTACATTTCGCTTGTTGAATATTAACCTTAGTCATGAAGGAAAAACCTGAAATATCGAGATATATCGTTGACGGCCGATATATTGGTATCAGAAAATTCTTAATATCGAACATGCTTAGTAAGGATCATTTTGCGCCTTCGTAACAGGCCTTGCTTCACAAATAGCCCCCTGAAATATCATGGATCTGTTACATATTACCCTAAAAAATTGTAGAAAACATGCATTTTTGCTCAAACTTCTTTACGTATTTGGGAATATTTGGTATCATATGAAAGGTCTATTTATACTCTATTTATGTACAAAAAGTAAACTTCTCATGATTTTAATTAAGGAAGTTATACTTGAACAAAAAAAACCAATTACAGAACACGATGGATCGGGTAGAGGAGGCGCGCATAGGATTACATGCAAAAGTGTAAGAAAGTTATGATTTATAAACACATGTATTATTAAAAATAAAAATGCTGGCATTATAATTTTTTGAACATACTTCAATGAGATATGTATAATGCTAAAGCATGTATCGTATGTCAAGTCATCCAAATTTTGTTGTTTCCTAATTGTTTATATTTGGGTAATTTTCTCTATACATTACTGTACAAAACATGCATTTGCACTCGAAAACTTTAAAACGACATATCTTTTGACCGAATCGACGTAAATGGTAAAAGTTATACATTTTTCAAAAGGAAATTTGTCGACGAATCCAATTATGTGATAAATATTTAGGTAGTGTATACATGAAAAATCTTTTGACCGATAAATGTCCCAAACATTAATGAGTCGTTTCATAGATTTTGACCATCCTCAATATTTTGACCACAATACAATCGGTCACCAAATAAATTATATTATTACATCCTTCAAGTAAGGTTTGTGTCATCTGGATACACCTTTCCCCAACAAAATCTCATTTTGCCAAGTTGGTTGACCAAAATGCACTTTTATTTTATTTTGCACCCTGTAAAATTTTATCCATCCTAAAAATTAGACTTATTCAGGTAAAATTGAAATCCTCGGAAAATAAGCTTTCCAGCAATATCTAACTTTGTAGGTTTTAAGTGTATATTTTCAGAGTTACGATCCGTTAAATACAAATTGGCATGGTTTTACCAATGTTTTTGTGTGAAACAAAAAATATGACCAGTTAATGACTTACGTCCAACAACATAAATCAAACTTTGCATGTCATCTTTTGTTTACCTTGTTCTTCACTCTGATCGGTCAAATCAGTGATCCACGAATTAAAAGCACCAATGAAGTATTTATTTTGAAGTGAAAGAATCGACAAGTACGCAACCAAAGATAAGTACAATGTTGAGGTCAAACAACTCAGTAATGTAGGGAATTCATCGTTCATAATCTTCGTTAATTTATCATCAGTGGGATCAGGTAGAAAAGATGACGTTTCTCCTTCAGTTGGTGGTAGTTCTGTGAATAGATAAAAGAAAAATTGTGAAGTTTTGGTAGCCTAAAAATAATGAGTGAAGTAGTAAACTAGACTCTATGGGACAACAAGGAATACTATAAACGTTCTTGACACGTGTCAAAGGTAATGGGTCACCGCGGCGACCTGGGGTAAATTCAACATTTGAAAAAACGACGTCAATTCAACAAGCTTAGTGTTAACCTCCCCCTCATCACCGCGTTAAGGGTTAACACCTTAAACCTGCGCATAGCGGCCAATGTGCTACGGGACTACAATTTTTGAAAATTCATTTTTTTAGTGATTCTAGAACAAATTATGTTTCTAACATAAGTTTCTGAGTTCCGGTGACCAATGACCTTTGACACATGTCAAGATCATTTACGATATTTGTTGTAGTCCAATACAATAGAGTCTAGTATACTACTTTATCCGAATGCTCAGCAAAATATAGATAGGTCTAACTAAAGCTATGGGCACAATTGAACAATAGCTACGTCGGAAAGTTGCGAAGGACACACTGACGTTTTCTAAACCATTTTCTATACATAGTTTGGTCAAATCATTGTCAAAACACTGTTCATAACCGTTTGTACGAACTATGCATGACCTCTTTTTCACATACATAACCGAAAGCCCCTTGATTTGCTGCAGAAGTATACTATAGTGACTCCCCCGTCATTTTTGAAAGTTGATAAGTTGAGTGCCTCCCATGTCATTGCATGTCCCATGTATTTAACCGGGTAAAAACGTGTATAGAAGTTGTTTCTTACCAAGACCTGCTTGATCACCAGTCACTTTTCTAAACAAACATGTATTCAATAAGTAAATTGACGTTGAGGCGAAAAAGATCATGAAAATGTGGTTCATTGTAAGACCGTTCTGGTAAGCAAGCTGGAAAATAAACAAAATAGCTATAAACAGTGTACTTTTTCAAAATGGACTTTTAAAAGTCCAGAATTATTTATGTTTTGGGTGTTTTTGCATTTGGTCTTTGATCTTAGTATGAAATTCATACTAGCGTACAGAACACGGTATATGAAATAAGTATGCATTTATACTAGCATGCAAGCACGGTGTGGGTGAAGTGTTTAAAGTTAAAGGTTTAGATGAATTGATTCCA
>JXSR01S007123.1:21484-34495 GCA_000969725.1 Ophiothrix spiculata | reverse complement strand
CCTGGATACCTATGTGTATGCAATCATTATCAAAAATAAATAAACCACCTTTTTGATGCTCCTGTTGCACGATCATCATCAGGCCGAGTAGCAACCTGACCGCGGCCGGCGCAGTATATTATGCCGAATACCTTGATCATCATGGTATCATATTTGTTTTGGTATTGAAAAAAAAACACCTTATCGATGTTTGTTTTGTTTTTTAAATATAAATTCGGATAAAAATGATATGAAAAGAAGATTTGAGAAGAAAAAAAAATTGATGGAGGTTTCGACCCACGGACCTTCCGCGTCCCAGGCGAGACACCACACCACTTCGCCACGATAGCCAGTTTAAGACACTAACATGACTAAGGGGATTTTATAATTCTTATACGTCCGGCTTAAACAACCCTATTTTTACGGCAGAGATGCAGTGCGCATGTATCGTATGAGGTCACACTAACCGTAATTAAAAATCCGTTTCTTTTTCAAAAAAGTCAAAATATCTTTTTAGTTTTCTGGGGTCGAAGTCCCGACCCAAACGGTTTTGGAATCTGCGTATTTTATACGCCAAATAAGGGTATAAAATGAAATTTTGGAGCTTTAATTAAAATTCAAGTTTTTTGAATGGAAGTTTCAAAATCTGATGACGTCATGTCCTGCCCCCCCTGGTAGTCTCAATACTTATTTGCACAAGCCATGTTGCATCATGTCAAAAGTTACCAACTCTTTCAAAAAATTAATTAATATATTTCCATATAAATGTACAACCGTTTAGACAGCTGTAGGATTCCGAAGGCTCTTGAGTACACATAGGTATATTCAGATGTCGAAAAGGAGAATTCTCCGAGGTTAAAATGTGATATTTAATGAGTGAAAATGTTCAGATTTTTTTCGAAAAATTTTTAGTCAAAAAATCTCTCTTTTTTCGCTTATATGATAAAATTTATAACTTCTACTTTATCTTATGTGTTAGATATGAGTTTTATGTTGACATTCATGAATTTAATCAATTACAACTATTCTTTATTTTCACAAAATAGTGATTTATTGTGGGCAGTGAGTTTGGTTCTTTGTATTAAAATCAGCGGCAAGAAGAATTGAATTTCCCGGCTTGGCACGTGACTATTACGTTATTGCCTAGTTAACTCAAATTTGGTTTGGATAGGGACATGCCTCGATTCGGAAGCCACCCGTGCACCTCGGATCCACATACAGTGTCTTCAGTTCAAAGAAAAAGGGGACCAATCCATATTTAGGCCCTATCAAATCTCTAAGCGGGTTTCTGTCGACAGGTCTTATGTCGACAATTATGTCTCGACATGTCGACATTAAATCTCTTTGTCGACAAAACTTGGCAAGTAAAATGTCATAAAAACTTACGTTTAATTTAGGTTTAACAAGTGTTTAAAGTGTTGCCTAAATAATTTAATACTTAGTAGTTTTTTGTCATTTAGTTTAAATTACAACCGTTTTTAAAGTTATTACGATGGTTCACAACAAAAAAGTTACAAAATTTCAATTCTATATCATCCATATTAGCTCACATTGTCGTACGCAGAAAGAACTAGCACCGTAGGCCTACTAGGCCTATATTTTAGGTAAGTCTATGTCAAAACGATTTCGTTTTTCCGGCAAAAAACAACTCTTTAATATCAACTTTACGTGACACATATATGCCGACATCGACAAAAAAATATTGCGACATGCCGACAGAAACCTCAAGAAAGTCTCCTTATTTTTGGTAAAAATGTAGACTTGGATCAGTGTTGCATTCTGGTATTCACTTAGTTCATCTATTCTCATCCTCTCGGGAGTAGTTCATAAATCGTATTCATCAACCGGGAAGAGGGTGAACCAAGAGATGAGTTACAGATATGTCCTGTCAAAAATTATTCGCACGTGTAGTTTGTTTTGAATACGTTAGCTGCCAGTTGTTCAAACATGGTTCAAAGTATAAAATGTACAATACCAGACACAACTTGCCAGTATTGCATGATTAAAACGCAAGAATGTTATAAATCAAGTTCAACAGGTGTTTTACAATCGTCGTAAGTCGGCGCTGTGTATGGGATACCGTAAGTAACTTAGTAAGCTTACCACTCAGCTGCACTGTACTGGCGCATCATCACCACTGATCATCGCTTTGCAATTGCTAGATGTGTTGTCTACCGGGTTGTATACTGTGGGGATTTTATCAGGATATGCTATACTGTGGATTACTACTTCAAATTTTACTTGGAATTTTGTATGGGATCTTGAAATTGTGTTTCAATTTCCACTTTTGCTATATACTCATGTGGATTTAGACTTGGAATAATTTGTGTGATAAATTTGCTAAAAACTGCAAGCACCTGTTAAACATTTTGGGAAATTCCCTGATCATTGCCGATAACGGATTTCACAGCCTGGCAGTTCATAAAAAAGCGATATTTAGTGGATTTATGCCTATTTTTTATGCTCATTTTCTGCTCTACCCAGAGGAGGGTGGCCGTGGCAACTATTGCATGGTTGCCGTTCGGTAAATCGTGTCCTATGCCGCCTGGCTTTACCCTGGCCTGTATTGTCACTTGCGGTCAGACCTTTGGAATCGGAGTCTAACTGTATCACCTACAATCTTTCAAATGACATAGAAATTATTCAGTCAGCAAACATGCATTAGGTTTAACAACTTAAAACTTGGAACTATCACAGAATTAGTGTATCCAATACTTGATTAACTCTTCTAGTGCTAACTTGTGACCTATAAAAGTATCCCCCCCCCCTTTACTGGGAGCTCAATGCATTTGAGTTTAAAAAAAAAATGCTTTGATTAAAGCTAGATTACCTCTGATTGCGACTCAGGAAGGAGCCATTTATCTGCAATCATTGTTGCTGTCTTTCATTGCCACTTTGGGAATTGTTAATTGCCACCTTTTAATAAACATGAAGTCCGAGACCAGGTCCCAGAATTGATTTGTGACTCATGGTTGACACAAAGAACAGTTATAGCCTACGTCAATATTCATTGTCATGTCCGTAAAATACAAAGGAAAATACTTTTTGCCACCCGGAAGACAATTCGCAACCGTTGTCACTATTTTTGTGAACAGCTTTCAACGTGTATCAGGTGCACTGCCACATACAAGCCAATTTTAATTACTTCCGTATTCAGCTGGCCCAAATAATTAATGTTTCCATAACTGATTGTCATCATATAGGCCTATGTGCAATTTCAAGAACATAATAAATATTGCCACTTAGGAAGGAGCATCTTGCCAGCATTGCCACTTGAGCATTTGCTGTATTTTTCCACGAGCAACTGTCACAATGATTTTTACGGGCCACGTTGATAGTTGAAAGTGTTAATGATAATATTCTCTGTTATACCAAGGAACTATTTTCTCTTGTCACTCAGGAAGGAGCATCTTGCCAGCATTGCCACTTGAGCATTTGCGGTATTTTTCCACACGTAACTGTCACAAGTGATTGTTAACTACCACCTTGATAGTTGAAAGTGTCATAGTCTGTAATACCAAGTGAATTATTTTCTATTGCCACCCAGGAAGGAGCATTTTGCCAGCATTGCCACTCATTAAGCATTTTCTGTATTTTTCCACGCGCAACTCTCACAAGTGATTGTTAACTGCCACCTTGATAATTGAAAGTGTCATAATCTCTACTTTACCAAGGAATTATTTTCTATTGCCACCCAGGAAGGAGCATCTTGCCAGCATTGCCACTCGTGCATTTGCTGTATCTTTCCATGCTTGCCAACCGCAATTACGGATAGCATTGACGTTTTGTTCAACGGTAGGCCTAGCTCAAATAATGGCTGATGGGATTTCTGAGGCTAGGGTGGAGAGGAGGATTACGAGGGCAGTCGTGGAGACGTCTAATCCGCCGTCGTCAAGAAGAAGAGCAGGAAGACTGAAACGGGTAAGTTTTCTTCACAATGGGTGGGGATGAAGGGTGCACTGCTCTGTCTATTGTATGTTATCGATATATTTGTGCCCGGGTAAAGGACCGTTCACAAACACTGGGGGGGGGGGGGGCTGCTGCAAAAAAAAATAGCACAGAAAATATTCAGGTCCCCCTCCCCTGTTTTTCGATCTCAAAATATTTCAGGGCCGCTTTTTTTTGACAAGGAAAATAGGTGTCAACCCCACAGAAAATCATATACACTCACTTTTCAGGGGTGAAATTAGTGTGTGTTTTCAGGGCCCCTTTTTCAGACCCGTCCCCCTTTTTTCTTCAGACCCTCCTCTTTACAAACATTTATGAGCAGTCATTACTTTATGTTAACATCATGAATAAAGGAGATTATGGGCTTGTTTTAAGGATTCTAGGACTAGGAGCACTGGAAATTACTCATTGTCAAAACATCTCTTATACAAATTTGTTGGTAAACAGGGCATTTACCAATCAGCAGGTGGACATTTTCCAATATTCCCAGACGATGACCCTATATTATTTAAGTTTACTAGTATCAGTAACTCAAGTATACACCAGGCTTCATATGCCCATAAGCAGTCAAGTTAGCTCAATCGGTAAGGCGCTCGCTCGCGGTGCGGAAGGTCCCGAGTTCGAACCCCGCTGGTGCCAAAAAAGTTGAGTGTGCTTGAAATTCCCTTGGACAAGGAACTAACTGCTAATTGTCTCATGGAAACCCGTACGAAACTCGGGGAGCTGATCCGGGTAGCGATTGTACGTATGTGGGCTGATCAAGGTTCAGCGCCCCTAGAGGTTGTCGCAGAACCTGAAATGATGCTTGGTGTGGAATGGAGCTTACTTGGGCCACAGTGGTCAGCGAACACCGGTAAAGTGTGCAGAGGCCGAGTGGAATTACAAATCTGGGAGGCATAGCGCACTATAAATCCCCAGTATTAATTTATTTATTTATTTAATGCTCTATTGTAAACTGCACCAACAACTGCAGCATCATTAACCCCCATTTCCCCCCAGATGATGGAAGGTCAGTTCATATTTCTTTTTTAGCTACCGGTACCAAATATTGGGTGCTACAAGTCTTTGCTATTACATTAATTCCAATGCATCTTCTAATCAATAACAGATGCTTCATGTTGTAAATCACCAAACATTTGACATCAAATAAAGAACAAGTGGGTGCATTGTTTTTTCATCGCTAAGCCTCCAGATGTTATTATTACAAAATACATTGGAATTATATATATCTGATTATAAGATAACAAACTCTTGTAGCACCAAATATTTGGTAGCTTTATATAAACTGACTCTATTCAGACCCAGAAATAAATGAGTGAAGTTGGAGAAAGACAGATTTTGATTTATTCAATTTCAAAGTCAGCCAAGCGATTAAGGTCACTTGATTAGGTAATTTTTTTCTGAAACTTGTCTAATATAGCCTCTAAATCAGGAAAAAATACTGTTTTTGCACAATTTTAGTCAAACTGAAAATAGAAATGTAATATGTTGGTCTGTTGGACCTGTAGCCTAGGTTTTTTTCCCTTTTTTAGTGGCTGTTTTTATTTTATATTCTGAACCTTCCTTCACATCAGAGATAAGATACACATCTGACATCTTAAATGGCATTAATATCAATAAGACTATTCTGTGCCAGGGCAAATAAAATAGCCCTTAAACAAATGAGGAGTAAAGCTATGCAAACATAATTAAATTGAATTTTCACTAGTCCGGCCATCATCAAACATCAAATATTTTGCCGTTTCTACTGTGGAGGAGCTTTTAACCAGAAGCCAATTTATCTCTTTACATTTGTAAACTCTATAGGTTAGTAAGTTAGGGTCGGGTCATAGTCAGTGAGTTAGGGCCGGGTCATGGGTGAAGTTTTTTATGGGACCTACATGTATAAAGTATACTTTTTCCAAGGCCTGCTTTTTCCACATTTTCTATTAAAAGATTCTGATTACAAACTACAATTGGAGATAACATGTTCAAGAAATTTAATTTTATCAATAAGTTTTTTAACCTTTTCCAGTCGTATGCTGTCGTGGCTACGGCATAGATTAGTGTCAGCTCAGCGATTGCTGTATCCCAGACGGCATAAATAAAATCGCATTTGGCGGCCATATTGGATCACATGACCTTGAAATGAGGTCAAAGGTCATCATCTTTTTCACATAAAATGAAAGCACTTTATGTCTACTGTATCATGCTGAAGTTTCATTGAATTATATAGAATATTTCTAAAGATAATTTAAATTTACTTTTAATTAGTAATTTGGAGCTAAAATGCCTTCAGTCTGGCGTGGAAAAAGTTGTCAGACTGGAAAGGGTTAAAAAGGGAATTTTCCCAGGCAGCATGTATTTGAAAGGTTGTTAGTCTTTCTGGAAACATTCATTTTTTTCATTTTAGGTTCTTTGCACCTGCTCCAACTAGTTGTCTGATTATAAATCTTAACAAAATTGAAGCATCCCATTTATGTTAATTGTTGGTAGCATTTTCCTTTTAGCAAATGATACAAATGTGCCAAATTACATTTGTCGGCAGTAGTTACAAGAGCAAAATGTTAAGTGCATATATTGCCCATGAACATCTTACCCAAACTCTCTTGTGATACTTGATCATTTTCATCTCAGGCCTTTTGGGATGGGGGTGGGGGTGCTCCTCAGATGCAAGGTTGGATTTGATGTACGGTAATAATCTTTCTTCATCCCTTTCGCCAGTTGTTACTAGAGAAAAAAACGAATGACCTCCTTTTTTGCTTAATTTGTTGATTTTTCGAGAATTTTATGAGTGGAAGCCTCTATTTTGAAATGCCAAAATTAGGCTTATTTCATTCACCGAATGACCCTGTTTTTCGCTCTTGCCAACAAATCGCTCGAAATGACCCAGTTTTTTTACCCTCTACACCGAATGACCCCCTATTTTTCAATGTACAGTATTTCTCTCCTATTGCCCCTACATTTCGAAAGCCGGTTGGAGCAGGTACGTCACTTTCATATTTGAGTGCCCCCCCCCCCTGGGGGATTGGGATTGTTTTTTACTGTTATAATTGGTAATACATGGGATATGTGACCGGCAGATATTCCCTTGCAAATGTGATTTCAACTCTAGGTAGATTTCTCATTGTAAGAAGCAGACAATCTAGAATATTGGACTCAATGATCTACTTCAGCCAACGACCCAACAAAGGTCTGCAGAATTGCCTGTCATTTTGAGGCTTAATTGCCATTTATAGCTCATCTGAATCAACAGAATACATGTACTATCAATTAATGTGGACGTCCCCCCCTACCTACAGTTGCAATTAAAAAGTGAATTTACGAATCAAGTGTCCCTTCAAGACTGCGCTCTGCAGAGGTGACTGTAGCAAAGTTATTGGTCATCTTTATCACCATATACATCAATGAATTCATGGACACCCCTACCCCGTGACATTTCCAATTTAAGTGAATTTATGTATCAAGTGTCCATCTCAAGATTGCTTTCTGCAGAGGTGACTGTCACTATCTGTCAATGATCATGACAGTAGTTGAGTTTTGCCAAAAGCTCATCTTTATCATCATATACATCAATGAATTCATGGGTACCCCTCCCCCTTGACATTTTCAATTTAAATGAATTTATGTATCAAGTGTCCCTCTCAAGATTGCTTTCTGCTGATCAGAGGAGTTTGTCACTATCTGTCAATGATCATGACATACAGTAGTTGAGTTTGCCATTAGCTCATCATAAATAACCATAAGCGGACATTCAGGTTTTTTGTTCAATACCTTTTCTGGGTAACTTTTGATTAATTATTGCACTTTTCGTAATGTTACGATGCCAAAATCATGTGATGTGTGTGATTTTCAAACTAAAAGAAGATGGTACACAGCTCAAACTTTCCGTCTCACTAAAAAAAAAATGAAAAGAATGAAAACAAAACAAAAAGTCAAATGGGTCTGACTGGCTTTACATCTATATTGAATATTCTTAAAAGGTTATAAAATTATCCTCTCAGGAGAACACTTAAGGTTACAAAAGAAACCATGAAAACACATGTATAAGAAACCTCAAAAAAATGACCCTCAAAATTTCCCTAAATTAATAAAATCAGAACCATTTGTTTGAACTTATTCCATGGTTCAAAAGAGATTATTAACTTCTCTTGATGTCAAAAAAGGTTTCTATTGACTATTGAGACATTTATTTATTAGTGTGTACCAGTAATGTAATATTTAGAGTACTGGTAACACACACTTACATGTCAGACCCCAAGACCAATTAATGTGCGCACCCCTAAGGCTGCGATCACATAGAAGTATACACATTGGTATATGGTATACGATATTTGCTATGCTCCTGAGGAGGCACTCTTGTGTTATGTGTTTATGTGATGAAGATAATCCCTGTCAATTTCAAATATGAGTGCCTCTCCAGGGAGCGTATAGCGAATACCGTATACGTCTTTGTGATCGCAGCCTTAAACTTAATTCATTGAATCCCCTGCTTGATATTTCCTGATATGGGTTGGGATTGATTCCATGCTTTAAGTTATAGATTGACAAAGTGAAAGGAAATCAAATGCAAATTGCAATTTGAAGTAGAGCATGGGAGATCCTCAAACCTTGTTCCCTTGTTTTCATCTTGGCAGGTTTATGTTACATTTTGACAGCCATGATAGTCTAAGGCTGTGTTCACACATAAAAGTCATAAAAGCGACTCTAGAGGGAGACAACTTAGCAGTTGCATTCGCACTGGGACACAGCTTGCACGTAAAACTAGCAGCGCATCATGAGCGAAACATTATTTATTTCGTTCACACTAAAAGGGCATAATTTGCTTGTGAGCGGTTCACAAGTGAGAATATAGTTATGACCAAATTCTTATGTGTGAACATGCTCAAACTTATGTGTATTACTAGTACTGTGTCTGCTGCATGTCCAACATCCCATGTCCAACATCACCAGGCAGGAAGTGAGAGGATCGCCCAAGTCTATACTAAATTTACTGAAAGAGTAAGCTAACCTGCATTATTTTACGGGGGTGGAGGGGAATGTGCCACTTTGTTAATAATATGAAATATGTCCGAGTTACCCTGCAAATTTCTCAGGTCTGCCTTCCATTATTTGTTTCAGTATTCAATCCATCACGGTATCTTCATGCAAATATGGATTTCTACTCAAGTCTTTTACATGTATGCCTATTAAAAACATACACAATCATGCAGAATATATCGATTTTGGTTCAGGGTTGTCTGTATGTATTATATTAAATGTTGGCATAAAAATTGGAAATTGTGTTTGTGTTATGAAATTCACTTCTATAAGGCGGCGCGTTTTGAACTGGCAGATTTTTCGGTTTAACCTTTTTTTAAAAAATATTAACTTTGAAAAGCGTCAATTTTGCTTTGAATGTAAATATTGTCTTTCATGAACCACCTACCATAGGAAAAGTATACATTTTCTGAAAGGAAATTTCACATGGAATCTAAATATTTGCTTGTTTTTTTGGTAGGGGGAAAAGAAAGGGGGTTAGATCAAATCAAACACCACTTTTTTTTTGAAAAAAATATTTGACTTTAGGCAGGTAATTTTTTTTACAACAACCCCTTAAGGCCAAACAAACATCATTTTTATGTTTCTTAGCTCAAGAGCTTTTCAAAAATGTATACTTTTGCTATCATACCTGCTATAGTTTTTTAGATGTGCAAGGATCTTCGTGACACGCACAAATCGCGCAATTTTTTGTTAAAATCATACTCTTGCAATTTAAACTAGTAACCATGGTAACAGCCAGGCTTAGGTTCAACCAGTAATTAAAGTAGAATTATAGGCCTACAATGTAGATGTCTTAAACAATCACAATTGCAATGCAGTATACACTGCGTAAACATTCACCGAACAAATGCAACTGGAAAATCAACATTTTCAATTTATGATTTAACAACATGTATTTGTTTGATCACACACAATTGAGTAATTCCATTATCTAATATTGTTTATTATCTTCCAAAAGATGTAAAACATATAAAAATTAAGTGCTACAACCAATTAAAGCATTTAGTTAAGTGTTACTTGGATTTTATCATGATTTTTTTCATATATCAATATTTTTTACATAATGGCTCCTCCATAACGGCTCCTCGGCTCCCCAAAACAAATTTCATGCATAAATCATTATAAAGAAAGTATAGAACATGCTATCAAAAAAATTTGGCACCACTTTATAGCACTCATCAAAAGCTCTAATTTGATGGGTGATTTGTCATTGTAGGTGGTTCCCTTCACTGATAAAATTTAAAAATAGTGCGCTAAATCTCGCACAATTAGACCGGCTCCCCAAATTTGGCTCCTCAGTTCAAAACGCATGACCATAAGTACTTTACAAAATTGTAAAGTTGTAAATTTATAAAATTTAAGTTTGATTCATACAAATTGTGCCTATCATGTCTATAATGGAGAGGCCCTACATAAAATTACATGCTATTTAAAGAATTCTTTCCCGCACGCAGACACAAACAAAGAAAAATAAACATAAGAAAAACAAACACAATACATAAATAAATAAAAACAAGCAAATTATTTAATAAACACACACATAAACTAACCCGGTACAAAGCAGCAATACCGGTAACCAGAAAGCCAGATTTTTAAAATCCAATTTTCTTTGGCAAAATGGTTCAATAATAATTATTGTTATGAGCTAAATGTTTCTGCAGCAATATAAAAAAGTTTTGTTCAACTATATTGGCCAAAAGTGTGTTAAATACATCAACATATTTTTTTTTCACCAAGACCATAATCATTGTATAACACTATCACTATATAACAACTTCAGGTGAATCGTATTGACCAAGTTGTGTGTAACTTCACTGACCAAAATTTTGATTGTTTTGATTATTTTAAAAGTTTAAGAAGCCTTGGGAGGTTCTTGTTACATTAGTTTCAGGTTATTTCAGGTCAGATTTGCTGTAAAAAGCCTCCCTTAATGCCCCCATCAATCTCTGCACATTTCTTTTTCATTTAAAAGGTTAAACAAGTTCTGTACACATGAACTTAAGGGTTAATGTGCAATGCCCAGGGGAACCACTTGCATTGATAGAAGGTACGGGTAAGTGCTACGCTCAAGACCCCCTTTCAAACCTCCTCTTCAGCTCCCCAGGATGCCCATTTCAAGCTAGATTACTTCAGTTATGAAGAAAATGAGTCAAAATGTGTGTTTATAAAGTTTTCTATCTAATTTTGAGCGATTTTCATCTCCAATAGTTGTATTTGTGTGTGGAAAAAAGCCGTTCCTGAGACCTCAACATTACATGCGGCACACACTTGACAAATATGTTTTGAGTACCGTACCCCCTGCCCTTGGGTGCAATGTTCTCTTTTACATTTGGAAAGAATTCTAACATTTTGAAGAATGTGGCCTGTGTTTGATGTGATGGATTTAATACAAACAAACTCCCATCTTCCTGTGTCTGTGGAAGATGTAAATCATGTCACTATAAGGTGTAATACAAACAAACTCCCATCTTCCTGTGTCTGTGGAAGATGTTAATCATGTCACTATAAGTTTTAATAAAAAAGTTTGTTTTAAAGCTCACCAGTGGCTTGAAAATTATTGCAGATCCTGTGTTTTTTATTGTTTATTTCCAACATGGGGTTTTTATGGTATATCAATTGTGAAGTTTAAGTTCTGAGTTCCATATGTGCCTAGCCAAAGTTTCAATAGTGGCGTGCGACAATTTTTATGACGACCGACAACCAACATTAGACCCGAAAGGTAGCTTTTCAAAACTGACAAGTAAAGGTTTCACAAGGGCACAGACAGTGTTTTTTACATTCTATGCACGTGCATCAATTTCTCATGAAACTTGGCTATGTACCGTAGTCAATTTTGTGACAATTATGTCAACTTTTTGGTCAAATTGGTTAACATTTGTCTCAAAACTGATGTTGCTCAAAATAAAATGACAAATCCCAACCGACTAGCATGGCCGAGCTGTTAGAGCACGGGTCTCGTAATATAGAGGTTGTGGGTTCGAACCCCGGGCCCGGCAGTTTTCGTCTCCTTGTTTTCTTGGGCAAGAAATTTTACTCTATTTGCTCTGTGGTTCGGAAGTCACATTAAGCCGTTGGTCCCCTGTACAAATAGACTCCTTCATGGGGTATGCATGTTTGTCATGCAAATATAATGTATATTGATTGATTGATTGAACTACGGTATTCATTCCAATAACCGCCCTGGGCCCTTAACTAAGTCATTTGGCATGGGCGGCTATTTTTGAAACTGATAGGATAAATTCTAAGTATACACAACCATTTTCAAAGCAAGAAATTGCCCTTAATACCACAGAACATCAACAAAATGACCATAAAAATATATTTTGTTGGAGTTTATCACCTCAAGTGCATGGTAAGAACTCTCTGAGTGCAACTTATTGGTACCAAGTTTCACCCAAGAAACTTTGGTGGGCGCTTATTGGAGCATGGGCGGTTATTGGATTGAATACGGTAATAAAAGTATTGATGGTGCTGCAACACCCCCTCAGGCTATGCCACTGCTACACACTCCCATCAGTGACGTGCCAGGACTGACAAAAGGGGAGGGTGGGGGGGGGGGGATGGAGCAATCAGAGTGGGGCAAGTGAAACAACTGGGGGAAAACATTAGTTTGCTTTTTCAAAAATTGTCAAAGGAAATATTGTGGAATGTTTATAACTTCATTTGGTGTCCAAAACAATTTTAATGTAAGCTTAAAGGTGTATGTTCCTATATTACGAAGTGTATACTATAATACTTTTAATTGATTGTCCTTGACCTATGAAATGCATTTTATTAGGCTTCAACCTCAGTTTGCTTCTTGTTTACTCTTCCGAGGCAAAACCAAGTATTGAACCCTGGGGATGAGGCTTTTATGAAAATACATAAGAAGTGGAAAATAGGTATACCAATTAACTTTACACTTTTGCTTATATCTCAAAAACTATTTGGAATTTGGAGATGAAAATTTGGATTTAGAATAAAATGGGTGGAGGTGAACTTGGTGTGAGGTTTGCATGTATTTGGCTAATAAAATCAACCATTTAATGGGACTGCATTGCCAGGAATCCAGCAATCGGTCGC
>JXSR01S007123.1:0-10599 GCA_000969725.1 Ophiothrix spiculata | reverse complement strand
ATTACCACCAAAGATGACAAGTTAAAGATAGCAATGTTAAGTTGTATCTCCATTTCTTTCACTGTTTTCCAACATAAAATGTCAATAGCAGTGAACCGTTTTGCCGATATACTGTTTTCCAACATAAAATGTCAAAAGCAGTGAACCGTTTTGACGATATATGAGGGTAGATTATTGGCTTATAATGAAAGCTATGCAATTATTACTCTGTTAAGAGGATACTAACGGATCTAGGGAGATGACTTTTCCTGACATGTGTTCAAATTTGTATCAGGCCAAAGATGCAGAACTGAAGTATTAAAGATAGCTATATAAATGGTCAACATTTCTTTCACTGTTTTACGACTGTTTCCCAACATGAAATGTCAATAGCAGTGAACCGTTTTGACGATATATGAGGGCAGATTATGGGCTTATAATGAATGCTATATGCAATTATTTCCCTGTTAAGAGGATACTAACGGATCTAGGGAGATGACTTTTCCTGACAAGTGTTCAATTTTTCATCAGGCCAAAGATACTTTAAATCTTTTATGCCATAACACAACATCATATTGAGAAATAACTAGCATCTGGGCAATTCTAGTCCATCTAGATGGACCTCACAAGCGAGCGCCGTAGGTGCGAGGTACATCGCGAGGTCCATCAACTTACACACCAAACCAGTGGCGGCACCAGCATCTCATTTCTGGGGGGGCAAACGGGGGACAAGACAAATTTCTGGGGGGGCAAAACATTTGAAAAAATTAACGCGGTATAGGTATAGAGGTATTATGTAATAGATGGTTAAATTTGACTTGAAAAATAAAAGAAATGCATAGGTTTTTGGTTATCAAAAACTACCCATTCTTGAGTTACAGGGTAGTATCATATTTCACTTGCTTTGGATTTTCAAGGCAGGATTTGTTGTAAGTTGATGGACCTCACGCTTTGCGTTCGCTTGCAAGGTCCATCTGGATGGACTAGGCGATTCCAAAGTAACGTTTGTGACCGGAAAATTGTAAAATGTCACTTTTAAATGGCTACATAACCTAGCATTAACATTATATTCACGAGTTTGTTGTTGATAACAGTGCTCACTTGTGGGGTTAAGACATGTAGATTTTCATAATTAAATTAATAGACAAAATTCGGAGTAAAGTTCATGTTACGTTCGGTAACGTTTGTGACATCGCACGGAGATGGGTTTTTTTCTCCAAATGCCTAAAAATACAAATTTTCTGACGTGTTAGCAATCTTTTTATTGAGCTTTATACACATGATGGGTAACATATTTACAAATATTTCATGAAAATATTAGGAAATTCTATTGTCAGAATTTCTTTTAATGCATTGTTTCGTGTGGTAACGTTTTATAACGTTTGTGACATTTTTGTGTATTTTTTGGTAACGTTTGTGACATTTTTAAAATAAAACATGTGCTCATTCATGCACAGATAGAAAAACTTTTACAATTTCTGATTGGAAAATAATTCTCACGAACCAAGTAACAAACGTATGACTGAAAAACGTGCTTATGTGGTCGAATATAAGGCTGATTTATTGCTTGAACTCAAATTTTTTTTATGGATGAGCCATCTGCTCAGCACACGTCTCAAAACTTTGTTAAGCATGGGATTTTTGGTCGGCATTTTGCCTCCATAGACAAATATCTAACTACTGTGTCTTGTTGGATGTGTTTTCTTAATTACTTCGCTCAGAATTTGCAAGTTTATTCTTCCTTCTTTCATAGAAATATCAAATGAATACCTATTACTGGGTAGATATAGGGGCGGACTTTTGATTTTAAAAGTTGCATTTTAGCCTATACATCAACCAATCAATGATACACTGTACTTGCAAGACATGCATACCCCATTAAGGAGTCTATTCATACAGGGGACCAACGGCTTTATGTGACTTCCGAACCACGGAGCAAGTAGAATAAAGTTTCTTACCCAAGGAAACAAGGAGAGGAAAACCGCCTGGAATGGGGCTCGAACCCACAACCTCTGTATTATGAGACCCGTGCTCTAACCGCTCTGCCACGTTCCCCTCTATTAGGAAGAAATTGTCCGGTGTCAATGGCAAGTTGGCTCATTTTTCATCACTTTTGAAGAGGTAGTGGCATTAAAATTGTCAGAAAAATCCACTGGTTTGCTGTATCAAAATCTATGCACGGTTAAATAAACTACAGCGAATAACCTTTCCTGTGATATAAAAAATCGAGTACACTGGTAGAGGGGAAAAGGGCAGATTTTTTAGTCAAATAACCAGTCTAATTCTAGTAAATACATAAAGTTATTTGCACTTAACACATCTTATTATGCCATGTTTGACAAAACTGTTTTGTATGGGCCATAACTTGGAAAAATATTCTCCATCGCAAAGTTACAATGTAGATTTTATCAGATAAATTGTTGTTTAGGCCTATATTGTTATTTTAAGGACTGTCCAACAATATCAAGATCATTTTGAAATTTCTGATTTTGAAATATTTTGTACAAGTTTTTACCAAAAAATTAAGTTTACGATAGATGAATTTGAAAGTCATTCCTTATGTGTTTTTTCCCCCAAATCGGTATGTGAAGTGCAGTAGAAAAGCATTTTCAGATAAAATGAATATGTCACAGATATATGAGGCTTACTCTGCACAATTTTTGGAACGTATTTGTTCAAAGTAAATTGGTTTGGGTGTTGTGCTTAACTCATTGCGTCTTACTTAGTGAAATATTGTACAAACATAATGCACTGACGGTGCTGTAGGTTGAATATTTGTGAGTGCTATAAAATGAGGCCAAGCCAAGTACATATGTGACGTAGTTACAGCACTTTTAGGGCATTGTGCACTTATTGTCAACTCTCCTATATCTTCAACACGGGCCGACAAACAGTACACCGTGACCTTATGCACACACTGTGTGTTGTAGGTATATGAGGATTTCTTTCTCACCTTGCCATTTCAAAACTACTTCATTAAATAAGTTCTTACTTTCGCAAAACTGTCAGGAATTTATTCAACATTATTCATGTAGTTTTCAAGCTATTTGTGGTTTTAATGATGCGCGCTGCCTGTTATTTCTGACACATCATCTGAGCAGGCCATCGCAAATGTCTACGGAGATCGCCATGCTTAATTCCCCCCATCTGTACTGTACAATACCGCTATACTACATGAGGTTGTTTCTTAAAAACTATACAAGCTAGACACGCCATACTTGCTGTCAATCAAGAATTATACCTTCTTATATGGCATGCCAAATCTTATTTCAATAGACCCTTCGGAAGGTACGCGACTGATGTCATATGAAAATCAGCTTCAAAACACTGATTAACCCGAGTTTGTGTTTGTCAGTCATTGAAATCATCGATTACACCAATTATCGATTGGACCGGATGTTAAGTTTCTGAATGTCTCATTTGTAATGTGACATCGATCTATCGATATCGATCAATTAGGTTATAAATATATTGACAGTTTTCCCTACTTTAACCAGTTAAACTCAATAAAGGTCGTCAGAATTTTACCGTGGACGTAACTGCATAATGGGTCGAAAAATTAAAAACAGAGTTTTTGGTATGACTGGAAAGCCTGTGATCTCAGCTTTAAAATGACACCACAATCATGAGAAAAACGGGTTTATAGACTTAACCAATCACCGGCGGCGATTGCAGTCAGCTAACGATGTTCCTAGCAACAAGGTGCATTTGTTGACAGTAAATAATGCCTTATCAGGAAAAAGCTTTGAATATTCAGGGATAAATAAGCAAATGAAAATATACCAAAACCACATGGATGCATAATGGTATATGGTCAAACGAACTCTGGCAAAATGAGTATGCTGATGCTGAAATAGACCTAGTCAAAATAATCATCAAATTTGCATACTAGTATTTAGAATGCATTTTTGCACATGAAAAGTTATTTTATTTACAGAATATACTTCAAAGAAAGTACTTATAAGGAAATTGGAAAATCAACTCGGGGACCTGTTCATCACTATTTCCAACTTTAGCAGCCCATCTCAGAATGTGGTTTTCCGACTTAAGGTACTTTTTGATGTAACACATCACATATTGGTCATTTTTTTGCGCAATGTTGGGTGTATGTATATTAAATATTGCATGGAATGAACATTTCCATTTTTTTGTAAAATGTTATACCAAGACACAAGCAATCTCTGTGTGTATTTTTATGTTGCTAAGATACCCTCAATGAATATGATTATAGTAATGATTCCGCAATCTCATGATCTGTTTTAACAATTTAAATGGCAATAAAAATGTCACTAGCAATGAACCATTGTAAGGCCAAAAATAAAAAGTTGTTTGCTTGTCCTCAACTGACCGACCCTAATTTAGAAATCAGGAAAAGGTGTTTTTTTCTATTTACTGTACAAAGAATTTGGAAATTCCTAAAAAAGTTTTTTTTTTCTTTTCAGATTTTTGCATTCTGTAAATACAGAAAAAAATAATTTTATTGTTTTTTTTTGTTTTGTAATGTATGTTGAATCATTTTGACACCCAAATTATCTTGTTATTTCATATTCTGAGCCTTGATTAATACATATACATATAGTGGTGTTTGCTAGTAATAAAAAAGAAGGAAAAAAAAAAAGAAATCCAGACCGAGCGACCCAATTTATCAAATTCAATAGAGGACAAGAAAACAATTTGTTTTTTTTGGTCTAACCAAGTAACTGGTAACATGATTGCAGTAACCGAGTCAATAACATTTGCATTTATTGCGCTTGTTTCTTGTTGTTATATAGCATGTATATGCTCGTATCAAAATGACGTGATTTTTTGCAACATATAATACAGTGATATTTGGAAATACTAATTTAAGATTTGGATATCTACTTTTCATTTTTTTCTAAAAGTATGCTCTTTTAACATGTAATAATAATAGAAACCATCTTTGTGGGAACAAATCTACAAAACTACCTGAATATATAGTGCACTGGTTGCTGTGCAGCTTTGAAATGGTATTCAACATTATCATTTATTTTCTCAATTGATTGTAAAAATGTCATAGCCATTTCAGTACCATGTTAAAGCTGAAATAACACTCTTGCATAAAATTCACACCCAACCCTGCCTCACCCACCTATTGCTTTCCTCACTTTGAATATCCATATCAGTGTGTGTTTCTTAATCTTCAGTTTGAATGTTCATCCATATGTTCAAAAAATTGGTCAAAACTTTATATTTTTTGGTCAAAATTGCAATTGATTACACAGATATCTCAAAACAGAGTTCAAGTTCAAGTTCAAGTTCAAAATTTATTCTGATAGCACATTCAAATAAAACTTAGAATAAAACAAAACAGTATTTTAAAAAGACAACGAACGAATGTTATTGAGGAGATGGCAAAAGGCCAGTAAGGCCCAAAGGATCAATCCCTAAGTAGGGCTAAGTTACACACGATAAAAGAGTAGGGTCTAAAAGATACAAAACACACAATATAAGACATGCCCAAAACGACAAAACTTATCATAAATTAGCAAAATTTAATTGTATTTTTCTAAAAGGTTTCTCCATATTCTTTTTCTTTTTTCATGTATTGTTTCTCCGTGGTGTCTGATGCAACATATCATAACAGGTATGTATGTAATGATAATAGTGATGGATTGTACCTATAGCTGTGCTATATAAAATGTTATGTACTTTTTTGAGCAAGGTAGTCAGATAGGGTCTGTCTAGGCAAGCAAGAATATTACATCAAAACATCCTTTGCACATTCAATAGATTTACAGGGGATATACCAGGCTTTGTATACCAGCCCATGTAATGGGGTCATCAGCCATGGAGCTCAAATTTGGGGTATTCGGGGCCACTCGATACCCGCCAAATTCAACTCTGAGTGCCGAGACTTGGTTACGTGTAGAGGCAACCTGAGCAAATAATACTTTACGTGAATGATACACCAACCTGCACGCAAAGTGTGTGTGCATGTTTCAATTTTCACGCATTACGACAAGGTGTGATGCATCATCGGCAAGCCTCAGCAAAAACCCAAATACCCCAAATGTTGTCTCCATGCCAGAATAAAAATGGTGGCATGCATTGTATCTCCCCTGTTAATCTATGACACATTCAGAAATACTCCCATAGCAAAGAAGTATAATCCATCACCATTTTTAGTGTCTACCCCAACATACGTGTGACAGCACATTGAAAGGTACATCATTGCGGCAAAGTCAATTTTGAGATACGGCTGGGGATTTGGTTTTGAGGTCTAGTAAAATTTGGGTTCCATAAAAGCATATATGTTCAACAAGTCAGTTTGTTTAGCATAAGAAATATGACAATTTGGATAAATTATGTGATATCATGTGATGCATGTCATATCCATCCATATCAAGTCCACTGGAATAGTTTTTAAGAAAGATGAAAAAAATTCACAGTATATCTGATGTTTAGGGGAGCGGGTTAGTGTAGCGGTATTTCCCTCGCTTTGCACCAATTAGGTCCCGGGTTCGAGTCCCGCGCCCGGCGCCTTATGTGCATTTGGTTTTCAGTCCATGCTCGCTTCCGCAGGTTTTTCTCCGGGTCCTCCGGTTTTCCTCCTGTACTAAAACTGAATATTAAGAAAGATCTAGGACCCCAATGGAAATAAGCTTCATTAGAGGCTTTCTTGGGTTATCCTTGGCTATCAGCCTAAAGAATCCTTTCTTTTAGGTTATGCCAATTTGGTTTGCAAGGTAGGTTAATGAATCCAATTGCTATTTGAAACATGATTTTTCTATAGTATTTGTGTTTGAAATGCTTTGAACGGGGTTATTTCATTCTTGCATTCATTTGTGCTTTATGTATTGATTTTTTTATGTAAAAAAGGAGTGAGATCCATCTGTATCTAATATTTTGTGCAGTAATGCACCTGTGCTTATAATGCTCTGCTTGTCTGAGCCAAATTTCATTGAAAAATCAGTCGGAAAAACAGTATTTCACATATTTGCTGCGGAACTTCCTTAAATAAGTTTTTCGACTGCCATTTTGAAATGAGACTACCGATTTTCAATTTTTACACGTTTTCTAAGCAAAATAGCCAGAATCTACACCTAACACCAATTATCTTCGAATTTCAAGAGGAAACTTGACAGGGAACATGGTTTTTAACTACTTATGATACATTTAATAAAACAATATATGTATGCAACACTGACCCAAGTCCATGGATTGTGACAACTTTCGAATACATAAAGGACTTTTTGGGCACTTGCGGTATGGATTCATTTTAGTTCTTCACACACAAGGTAGCCCTAGCTATAAGAAAGTCTCTCCTGTGTATAACTCATTTTTGAAAATTCTTGTATTCATTTCATTCTTAAAACATCCATGGGATAGTCACCTAAGCACAAAATACTGATATATCCACCACCTCTAGCTCAAACTAGGAATCACCATTTTTTCCCTTCACTTCAGTCAATAAGGATTTTTTTAAGTATACTCAAACGTATTTCAAGTTTTGCCCAATGTGAACACAGTGTATGTCATATATGGACCCCAAGTGTCCCCCTACAAACAATTTAGATACATAAACAAAAACCATAGGGTCTGTAGCAAAACTACCTTGAGTGAGAAGAGCACTTCAACCAGTGGATATCAAATTGTGTTTGTGCGCGTGTTTGTTTTTATTGTCAATCTCAGAGGATATTTACCACTTGGACTCTATGCTGGTATAATTAATTACATGTATTAATAATCTATGATAAATATTATGAGATGCCATGCCATTGCTATTTTTAGTTCTATTAAGTCAAGTTGATTAAAAGTGCCGACACATATATAGTCCATCTAATGTTTTAGTTGGTTTTTCCTCAGTTTTTCAATTACCACATTAGTTCTTGTTCAAAAAATGTTCAACTTAGTTCAGGGGAATAAAGAACTTGAATTGAACTGCAAGTTCAATATTTTGAGATGTTCGAGACAGAGCATTAGGATTTTGTAAGATTTTAACAAAAATAATAGGAACAAGTGTTTTTATCACCTTTAAAGAATTTCTTGCGGTTTCCAAAAGAATTTCCTGCATTTAAAAAAAAAGTCATTCTTTATAGTGAAAGTCTTTGTTTTTACCAAGTACAAGTAAAGCAACTGGCAGCAGAAATTTTAAAAGGGGGACGGCCAGTGCAAAATTGACAAGCAAATTTTTAAAATTGGTTTTCGGTAGTTTACAAGCATTTTGTGTAGTATTTTTCGTTTGAAAAACCACCATTAGTCATTTCGGTAGACATTTTGGAAATTGTTATTTGTTTCAGGAATTATTATTGTCCACCACCTACCCCATCCATCTTCAACCCCACCCTCACCAGTATTGTGAAAAGATAAGTATTTTAGACTACAAATTGAGATGAACTCATTTGCAGATTGTGTTTTTCCATAAAGCTGTACATACTACTTTGTTAATTTAGCATGAATTGATATAGTGAGGCCAACCATAAATAAGGCCTCTACTTTTAGCTCGCCAGACTTATTAGGTGCCGTACATAGTCATTTTGTTGAGAAATATTAAGCTTTGCAGACCATTTTGTCATCAGGCACAATTTAATGAAACTATTGATTTACAAATGATATCAGATGTAGGTTGCAGTAAGCTAGGTAGACAGTCACTGATTTCTTTCGCAGCATGAAATCACTTTTTATGGCAAGCTCTACTTTTAGCGAGCCAGATTTATTAGTTACATAGTCATTTTGTTGAGAAATATTAAGCCATGCAGACTATGTTGTCATCAGACACAATTGAATGAAACCATTGATTTTGATTTACAATTCAACAACTCACTGTATCTCCTTATACGGGAGCGTACTGTTGTTGATTCGATATGAATCCACAGTTGATATACAAATTAGAACGTCACGTACGGCACAGCGTTTACGGAAATGCGTTTACACAGAACACATAAGTCGGCGTGCTGTTCATCGTGCGCCAGGCACGGGCAAAGCCCAGTGCTCTGGAAAACATCAAAGAACATCAAAGCAACAAACATTCACAAACTAGCTCTTTGCTTTAGATTCTCCTAAACATTTTTATGAAGATGAGTAGGCCTATCTGTTAAAATAAGAACATTTAAAATTAAATTCATACGTTTTTATGAATATTTTCGTTGTTGAAAGGTATTCAAACACACTACAGAGTTGTTCATCACAAATCAACAACTCTACAACCGATGCGTCGGTGTATTTTTAACACTCGGATGGCTAAAGCCACCCTCGGGCGATAACAATATGCAGACGCATGGATGCATCGTTGTTGATTCGCTAAGAACAACTCTGTAGAGTGTTTGAATACCTAAATAACATCAGATGTTGGTTCCTTTATAGGCAGTAAACAGTCGCTTTGATTTCTTTCGCAATGAGAAATTATGGCAACCCATTTACACAGCCTCTCAGGTAGCCAGACGTATTACTTACATAGTCATATAGTTAAGAAATATTAAAAACTCACTGACCATGCTTTCATCAGGCATAATTGAATGAAACTATTGGTTTACAAATGACATTAGATGTAGATTACATTATATGTAGAAGGCAGTCGGTATGGTTCTTTTTGCAGCAAGAAAATGCTATTTATGGCAAGCCAGAGTGGGCATGTAATTTCAATACATCCCACACTACAAGTTTGATATACCAAGCGTTCTGTTCATATACAGGGTGGATTTTTATTTTATTTTTGGATTTTTTTCATCTTAATTTTTTACAGAGTTTGAATCTTTAATTGAACTTATTAGAAATTTAAATACTTAGTTTAGAGTAATGTATCTCTATGTCATTTTAAGAGGTTTTGGCCATTCTAATAGTTGTCACTCTGAAGAAGTGCAGCTCATTTTATATTGACTGGTTAAGTCATTGCCTGATTCTAAATACATTCAAATTGTCAGCCAGGCAGGGATTTCATTATCCGTAGTGCTTGGTGGTCGGAACCTATATGCGTGGTTATTCATGTGAAGTAGTATCAACCAAGAAAATCAATTGGAAGCCTTAGGCTTACAAACCGTTTTATACAGTAATAAATCTGAACTGGGTGTGAAATTGCTCATATGAGGGGTGCTCCGGCAAAAATGAGCGGAAAGACGTGAATTTCAAAATTGATTTTATCGCATATTTTAACTCTTTCACTCCAGAATAAAATGTTTACCATCTGTCCTATTTCGCTGGAAAGCCGATCTGAGCGGCTCACAGAGACTTAACTTTATGATCGCATATGATAATTGTAGTGTGCCAGGGTTCTCTTTGCTAATAGAAATTTTGTTTCAACTGCTTGCTGAGGAATTTTCAACCAATTTTGAAAAAATTGCTTCAAAGTAGAAATTCCGGCAAATCGTGCACGCTTTTGTGAGCCGCTCTGAGCAGCTTACCAGAGTGAAAGAGTTAATTCTCTATAATCTCAGATTTCAAATAATGTTACACTTTCTTTCTCCATTCTCCATTTTAAAAATACATGCAAACTCATTGTAGAGTTAGGCATTAACTACAGGGTTTGAGGTTCACTCACATCTATCTACTTTATGGAACTGTCGCTTACAACTCGAACTTCACTGAATTCTAGCGGAACGTTTCAAATAGTTTCACACTCTAGATTGGTATATATAGATAACTGCATGTACACATGACAACGTT
>JXSR01S007121.1:9824-21010 GCA_000969725.1 Ophiothrix spiculata | reverse complement strand
TGTCTATTACAATGAAAAGGGTGTCTAAAATACCCAAAAGGGTGTGTAAAACCCATAATTGTGTCTAAAACCAAAATTGATATGTAACCCACAACCGGTCTTGAATTTAGCTCTGAGGAGCTGGATTTTAATTTCAAAATACATATTGGTCTGAGAAATACCAGGTCTGGATCTACAAACCACATCAACGTTGAGCAGTTTTCATGATATCAACATTTTAGTCAGGTTTTTCTTTTCCATGCAATTTGATTCAGCTACTTCAGGAACTCACAAAATGCCAATTTCTTCGGGATAAAAGGCACTTGATATCCCTTAATGCTTTCTACGCACTTCACAATAAACACCGTTAACAACAAACGGACAACCTGTAAAATGCATTACCCGTAGACAAGTAGTTTGTTTACTGCTACCTACACGTCATTGTTCTCGTTTTATCAAAAAAAATGGAACACTGCTCTAAGCACCTTTCAAAATTCTAGATTGATATGGTATTGAGAGTAACATGGACTTGCTACTAGCAGGAAAACATTTAAGGGCACAGTTAACCCCTCAATTTCAGAAATATATTATGCTTTGTAAACTAAGCAACAGATAATTAAAACCATATAAAAGTATACATTTCTAGATGTGGATTTTCATGTAGAAGATGATGGTTAGGTCAGTTTTGGACCAAAATGTATGATTTTGGACCAAAGGTCCAAAAACCCTTGTTCTTGGACCACTATATTTGTAAACAACCTAACTAAATTTTGAGCAAATAAAAGTTGGACTTCTTATGCTTTTTAGAATCTAGAAACACATGTCTCGGAACTCATTTCTCGAATTTTTGATTTTTGACTTACTTTTTGAAATATTGCCAAAAATGGGCCTAAAATAGGCCAAAAATGAGGAAAAAACCATCATCTTCTACATGAAAATTCACATAGAAATGTATACTTTTATATGGTTTTAATTTTCGGTTACTGGGTTACAAAGCACAATACATTTCTGAAAATGAGGGGTAAACTGTGCCCTTACTAGATTTTCTAGCTTTTAACATAGCTTACTCTACTCAGGTCTATGACATATTTTGACTTAGGCAAATTCTGAACTTTTAAAAACTATATCCTTTGAAATCTACTTTTAAAGTCCAAAATGGGGGCTTTTCACCTGGATAAGAAGAACCTAGGACCTCTCACACCCAGATCTGCTAAATAATCCAAATTTTAATATTTTAACTGTAAAAAAAACAGTGTTTTTGTTGTCACCAACTATTAGTAATAATGAAAGAAAATCTAAATATTTTTATATACAGAGGTTGAATTTGAGAATGAAACTTTGCATGCTGCAATTGTTGCCACCAGCACTTCAAATGATTAAATAAATAAAAATCGCAGGTGATTTATAGTGCACTACGCCTCCCCTGACTTGTAATTCCACGCAGCCTCAGCACACTTTATAGAGCAAATACAATTTGTTCTAATCATTGGGGTAAATCACTACCTGGACTCCCTGGGGCCAAAGGACTTACTGCGGCCTACATTAATTGGCGCAACCCTAGCTTGAGTAATTCACACCCTCATAGAATATACAGTTTTCGCACACTCAGCTCCAGCTGGACTCAAACGCGAAACGATCAATACAGCTCATAATTAACATGTTTAGCAGTGCGAGAATTAACCGACTGAGCTAACGAGAACTATAATGATGCAACAATCTCAAAAAATGTCTGGAAAAAAAGCTGATGTTGAACTTGATTAATGTCCCTTTAATACCAGACATTATTGCAGTGAACTTTGCTAGCATACGGCCTACTTTATGTTCAATATGGCCTACATGTGCATCCTTATTGGTTTGACCTGGGATCTGGCATACACAGTCAGATTCTTATACATGTATACAAGTCACAACTGTACTGCTTTTTCAGTCCTTGTCATATTTTTTTCACAAAGGAGGTTAAAAACAATTTTAAGATGACCTTTTGGAAATCAATTTCATCACCTATTATTGTATAACTTAATACCTAGGCCTACATTCTGATGTACAATTACTCAATCCCCTACATTTGTGAAATCTTCTTTATTACACAAATATCGTCGGTTACAATATGGGTCAATAAAATTTTTGCTATCAAACATTTTGTTATGACGTCAAACTATGGGCGGCCATATGTCAAAAAGGTGTCAACAAGAGAAAGGCGTCTAAAAATTTGATAAGCGTGTCTATTACAATGAAAAGGGTGTCTAAAATACCCAAAAGGGTGTGTAAAACCCATAATTGTGTCTAAAACCAAAATTGATATGTAACCCACAACGGCGTGTGGAATCAAAAATGGTGTCTAAAACCAACAACACCAATGGCCGCCCATAGTTTGACATCACAACAAAATGTTTGATAACGTAAATTTTGTTTGGAGGCCGACTATGAATTGACCCTATATCATTTTGTGTTTGTGTGTGTGTATGATTATCATCCACAGTTTTGATTGACAATAAAAGAACACCTCTGGTTACAGTGGTGGACAAAAGTCTCTTTATCATTCAATCACTTAATCAAAATGAAATTTATGCTGTATGGTCTGAACTCAATAAAGATCACTCCTTGTTATCCATATGGCAGTGACAAATTGGGACAGTGGGCTGACTAAGTCACCATGACGTGACCACCAAAAGAAACTGGTTGTGTATGATCAGAACTATTATCGTCTTCTTGTGGGAAGGTCAGACAGTGTGACTCATTCAGTCACCATAAGGTGACCACCAAAAGAAATTGGTGGTGTGCGATCAGGTGTACAATATGCATAACCAATTTACATTGTTTACTCTTGAAATACTGTGATAATACTATGATTATTGTAAAGGTTGACTGCAACTTAACTTTTTCAGGCAAGACTCCTGGAAAATGTCCCTGTGTACTGAGGGTATAAAGCATTTCTTTTTTGTTGTTAATTGTGAGACAGTCACGACAGTGGGAATCATTCAGTCACCACAAAGTAACTACCAAAAGAAATTGGTGGCGTATGATCTGAACTCAATAAAGGATCACTCCTTGCTGTGGAACATATTAGGACAGTGGACTGATTCAGTCACCATGAGTTGACCACTAAAAGAAAACTAGTGGTGTAATAAAGGATTACTTATTGTCGTGGGACAAACTGGGACAGTGGGACTGATTCAGTCACCACGAAGTGACCAACAAAAGGAAATTGGTGGTGTATGCTCTGAACTCAATAAAGGATCATGTCTTGCTGTGGGATATTATAGGACAGTTGACTGATTCAGTCACCATGAGTTGACCACTAAAAGAAAACTAGTGGTGTAATAAAGGATAACTCATTGTCGTAGGACAAATTGGGACAGTACAACTGATTCAGTCACCACGAAGTGACCACCAAAAGGAAATTGGTGGTGTATACTCTGAACCCATCCAATCCCCCAAAACAGGATGAGTTGAACATGAACGGAACAACTATGTTGAATATGTTCCTGTAATAGGTATTCGTGACTAAATTTTTGAACCACACAGTAATGTTGTACAGACCACCTTCATCAAATCAACATCCGATCCTAATAAAGAGTTCATGATACCACTGAGGACCATATTTGGAAAACATTAATTTCTCGAATATTCACTACTACCTGTGTTCCTGGGGTAGGGTACTCACATTTGGTTTGGATGGGGATGTGCCTCTGGAAAAATTGAAAAGCCACCTATCCAAATACCAGTTTTCAAGAAAAAGGGACCAATCAATATACCAAATCTCTAAAATTTTGAGTCAAATTTAATAAAAAACAACATTTTTTCTGCCAAAATTTGCACTATTTTGGCAAGAAAATGTCAAAGAAATGTCAAAATTTGCGCCATTTGGTCCAAATTTTTCGACAAAGGACCGATTGAAATACCAGTCTGATTTTGTTACCCGAATTTGTAGCACGTCCCCATAACCCCTTTCGTCATAAGTATCCCAGGGGCCTGTGTTATTGATCTGCCATTAGGCCAAAGCAAATAATCCACTTTCCTGAAATCATATCACACACCCCAAATTATGACCCAATTGGGAGAAAACTGTAAAAACAAACTCTTTCAAAATATTTTTTGTCTTGCATTGCTATTAAATGTATCAATGGCTGACATCTCCATCCTGGGATTTCGTGCTGGGCTTCCTATGGAGCTGCTGTGGACAGGCTCTGGAGAGCAATCGGTACTCATGTTCATCATAAAAAAAAAAATTGTTAAAAGAGTCTAATTTGACCTGCAAGTAAACATAATCCCACTTACACGCGCGCCATAGATATTGATACGCGAGTCGCACGTACAACACGCGCCGAGTCTCTTGCAGTTGGGCTGTGTTCAGCTACGCACACGCTTAAATCTGTATCAATTCACGATGTAAAGAGGCTGGCCTATTTGGTGTTGATCAAAGTATAAAACGGTCTCAGTGCCTCTTGGATTTTTCAATACTCATACTTGCTTCTAACTTGAATCCTCGCCTTTAAAGAGCTACTCTAGACACAAATCTGAGATTTGCTTCACATGAGAAGTTTGTCTCAGCTTTTATCATGGTAAAAAGGAGCTGGAAATCAAACCCTGGACATTCAATTCATACTGAGTAAACATAATTAATCCTTCCACAAATGTAAAGTCAGTTAAATGGGAAAATGTCAAATTTGATTTGTGAAAGAATGGTTTTATGTCTCTACATTAAGTGTATAGATGTCAGAAGGACACTGCTCAATTTTGTTAATATTAGAATGTTGATATAGAAAAGGCAGAGTTAACATGTCCGTAAATTGAATGGCAACGGGAGTAGGGACGCTCATAGATTTAAATTTGTGACCAAGGGGTAACTGAAGATTGACTCTGAAAAAGGGTTTAAAGAACTTAAACTCAAAAGGTGACACCTGGGGACTAATTTAAAGGATCGGTTTTAAAGCTCTTGATCCATTTTTTTTTTCAAAAATAGTGGTTTTAGCAACAAACTTTTATATAAGGACTGTCCCCCTTCACCCTACCATATCGCCTTGTAAGATCTGATTTGAAAGCTACTGCAAAGTTTATCTTGAAATGAATATAGATGAGATTACAAATGCAGGGTAGAGCTTGATTTTTGAAGAATCATTGACTCGTTCTCAAAGTGAAGAGAGATTTGTCTCCAGGCAAAAGAAGAAAGTCACTAATCTTTGATTTTAATGTGCCTCAGTTTATGTATTGATTCATGAAAATGCTTTTTAACATTTTAAATTTGAAAACTGATTGTAAGAAGGGTGGATCTAAGGGGGAGGGGGGCACTCCCAAGAAATAATGGAAAGAAAGGCAAATATTTAACTGTCATCGCAATATGTAAATTTCGTATCCATACTGTGTCTTGTGAGGAACGTCTGGCTGTCAAAGGGGATCTCGATGTTTGCTGGGTGATTGATGGGGGTGCCCACCATAACTAAAAAGGGGGGCACTCCCAAAAAATAATGGAAAGAAAGGAAGATACTAACCTGTCATAGCAATATGTAAATTTCATATCCATACTGTGTCTTGTGAGGAACGTCTGGCTGTCAAGGGGGATCTCGATGTTTGCTGGGTGATTGATGGGGATGCCCACCATAACTAAAAAGGGGGGTACTCCCAAGAAATAATGGAAAGAAAGGCAGATACTTACCTATCATCGCAATATGTAAATTTCATATCCATACTGTGTCTTGTGAGGAACGTCTGGCTGTCAAGGGGGATCTCAATGTTTGCTGGGTGATTGATGGGGGTGCCTACCATAACTAAAAAGGGCATCGGAGGGAAACGGTACCCCATGATTGTCTCTGAAGGTACTGTTTTGACATGGCCACTGCATTGTATAACCTGTGTATAAACAAGAAATAAAGTAGCGTTAAGATAAAAATTCAAATATATTGGGATGTCAATTATCATAACTGTCTGTGCTAGTGTCATTTTAACACAACCACTGCACTGAATAAGTGATAAAAGAAATTTAAGGCAATACTACAAAGTGTTAAAAATGAAGCGCCCCCTGTCACTCATGATTTTTGATTTTTTTTTTTTAGCTTATTTATTTTTGTTTTGGGTAGATATTAATAACCTCCAAATGATTTGGCTTAAATATGCTTACTTTTACGATTGTATCCATTTGTTGAATTAAATTCGGGATCCTGAATTTAATTCCACATAGTCATTGTAGAATAGGAAAGCACACATATATGTTTTTATCCATTTTTTGGTGGCAAAACAATTTTTTTAATGCACTTATAAACGCTTTAAGATAGTCACATTCCTTCATTTTTTGCTGTTTTTACTATAAAAAATTTGACCAAAATCTGATAGTATTGCTTTAAATAGTGTCTAGTTGACAATCTTCTAATATCTAAAACAGCATACTACAATGGGAAAGATGGAGAAAAACACATAATGATTTGATTTAGAGTTACACAGATCTGGCCCAGATCCCTCGACTAACCCTTACTACTGACCCCCCCCCCCCTTCCTCTATCCTTCTCCACTAACAAATTAACTCTTGCACAGAGCTCGGTTATTTGTTAGCACCAAACCAGTCAGAATTGGTCAGTCTGTGTGAATCGGTTGTGGCGGCTCTGGATTATATTGGTCACTTAAATTACTAGACAGAGGGCAGGGTAGATCAGTGGTGGGGTTGGTTGAGAGGGATCTGGGCAAGATCTACTAACAAATGTCCTCTCTGTCTAGTAATTCATCTCGTTAAAGCCTGACCGTCAGGGAGGTTTATCCAGATACTTACCTCGGCTTGGCTAGAGGATTTTGCTCAGTATGACCAGTGGAAAATAGATTGCTCAGTCAGAGCTAGGGTTACATAGCAAGATTTTCAGAACACAATTCAGGAACCGTACATAATCGCTCAAGTGGCAATTGGTCAATTTAAAACTGTTTCAAGCACCAAATTTAATTAAAGGATGGTATCAACCCATATATGGTCTCATTTTTTAAGTTGGGACCCAAATGCATTACATGTGTGTTTTATTGAAATATAGCCTCTTCTTATATAAAACCCTCCGGATTTCCAAAAATATGCATCTTAAGTGCATATAAGTATATATATCCTGAAAGCTAATTGTGTCAGCAATTTCAAAATGTGCATATAAAGTCAAGCGTACAAGGTGGCTAAGAGTTATACAGGATGAGACAAACAAAAATATCGTCAATTGTTTGACATCCAGACAAAAAATAGGACTTGTATATAAAAAGTCAATTCGTTGAACATAGAGTTTAGCCTATTGCCCATCCATACATATCAGAAAAAAGTTCATCATCAACGTTGCATACATTATACAGGGTGTTACAAATTTAGGAGTTAATTGCAGCTTGTAGTGTTTATATTCAGTGAGGTGTGTCCTGTGCATAAAATTTAGCAAATAAGCATTGTATTTAACATTGCTTTACCTGATGAAACAAATATGAATCTCAATTTTGTTATTTGAGTAATTTTAAGATTGATTAAATTGATTAAAACCCTCCTCTTGTTAACAATTGATATAATTAATTTCAACTTTCTACCCCACGCCCCAAGACCTCATTAGAGGGGATCTCTATCATCTTCTTGAACTAAAACGTCCTCTTTTACCTCTTTTACCACTTATTTGCCCTTATATCCTCCTTTACCTCCTCTTTGATACAATTCCTCCTCCTCCTCCTCCTCCACCAGCCCTGGCTAATTACGTTTATCGAACCGTAGCAATTACTGATTTTTTTTTTTTCCTTCTGGAAATGAAAGACCATTAATCTAGCTTTCAATTGAGCCCCAAAACAAGTCTATTTTGGTTCCTATAGTGAAAATATACTGAAAAAGAACATATATTTTAGATAGAAATTTTATTGGGTCCCAACTTAAAAAATGAGACCATATAAAATGTAGAAGCAGAATGACATGTAGAACATGATGGTGATGTTGATGATTTTTGATAAAAGTCTACCACTTTGGTTTTAGGCACAAAATATATATTTTTGCTGCAAAAATTCTGAAGAGCATGACTAAAATTTACTACAGTAAAATTTGAAACTAAGGAGCTTTTAAGAATCTGAACAAATTGGATGGTTCGTTTAAATTTTGAATTTTTCCTATATTGTTTTTTGAAATATTGCAAAAAATAAGTCACTGGCCACTTTCGACCTATTTTGGCAATATTTCAAAAAATCAAATGAGGCATCAAAAATTTGAGGAGACCCAGGACAATGATTTCTAGATTCTAAAAAAGTAATTTTCAGTTCCAAATTTTACCAATGCAAATAAGTGGGGGCCTGATGCAGGAAAAAAAAATTCCCCCCCCCCTTTTCGACCTCAAAAAATACAAGGGCCTCCCTTTTTTGCGACAAAAAATAGTGGTCAACCCCATAGAAAGCATGTCGTCAACTCAATTTTTACCGGCAAATTCGTGGAAAAAATTTTTCATGAAAAATTTTAAGGGCCATCACTTTTTACATCAGGCTCCCCCTAACAAGTGTTTGCTTGTTTGCTTTGCCCATTTACATTTCCTTACCATCTAATTCATAACCTCGTAAAAGTGTATCCTCCTGATTCCGCTAGCTAAGTCATGTGTTTTTTATCTTGCTGTGTTGAAGAATTAAGTTTTGTCTTCTCGTTATGTCGGAAAACATAATTATTTTGTTTTGTTTATTTAGCCCGGTTATGTCTACTTCTTTAGCTGTTATTATTATAATATTTCTAACCATTCGTTGTAAACTCATTTCAACTTTTTATATATTATCTATGAAAAATGTCTCAAAAAAAATATAGTTTGTCTTGAATCACTGCTGTTGAATGTAATATCTAAGTTTAATTTGTGTTGTAAAGCGTATAGATGCCTTTGCTTATGCGCTTTATAAATTGAATTATTATTATTATGTTTGTAAATGGTCCCTTAAAGGGGCAATTCATGATCCACTTTTCACCCTCAAGGTCACCTCTATCAAATTTGAGTTTTTTAGCTTATAAGAATCCTCAGCTGGTGTATGTTACGATCCCCAAACAATTCTTTCATATGTGCTTGCGTTTTTGAGAAAAATTAGAAAATGTGTCATTTTCTTATTATTGTCGGGTCCCGACAGTAATTACAACACAGTAGCCTATGGGGATTTTAAAAATGCTGAAAAGCTTGTAACTTGGAAACGAACGGTCAGAATCAAGTGAATTGCACCTTTAAGCTCTCAAGAAAAACATATCATGATTTTGTGTCTTGATCCCTTTTTCATTTGCATCTTAGTTTCACCTGCCTTCTTGCTACACACCTTTTCTATATGACGTGTTTAAATTTGCCTCTAACCATTTAGAGTTTACATACAACATCAAAACAGTGCAGGGAGAAAACTAAGGATGCCACATGCCCGGGGGGGGGGATACTTAGTACAAAAGTGATTACGGGGATGTGCCGCAAACTTGGGTAGCAAAATCAGGCTGTCTGGTATTTCAATGGGTCTTTTTTCTTTGCAAAATGTGGTATTTTGATGGGTCTGTTTTCCAAAATTTTCTAAAATTTGCGAGAAAACTTCATTTTTTGTATAAACTCGACTCAAAATTTTGGGAATTTGGTATATGGATGGGTCCCTTTTTCTTAAATATTGGTATATTAATTCTAGGTCATGCGATCTAGCGCAGCTGAAGGAATAATCACACGTATCTATTAGTATTACACTTTCCAAAATTTTTTTTTTTTCTATTGCTTTCAATTTTGAAAAAGAAAATCACCTAGGTTGATATATATTTTCTAAAAACAATCAACTTAGGCCAAAAAAAAAATATTGTTTGTTTGTCCTTGCCCGACCGACCATCAAATTTTTGCCTGACCGTTAGCTTTATAAAGTGTTTTTTTTATTTTCCAACTCTTATTTGAGGATTTTTCATGCAAAAAGATAAAAAAATCACTGAGAAAGTCTTCAAATCGTAAAAATATGATATGAATTGACATGAACTGCATTTTCCAATGTAGAAGACCTCTTAAGAATCAGCAATATATTGTTATCGTAAGTTAAGTTTATTTCTTGTTCAATTTTTCAATTCTTTAAGGTGAGTTTCATGTACATTTATTACAACAACAAAAAAGCCGACCTACCGACCCCACCTTTTCAGAGGCCGTTATGGACAAACAAACATTTTTTTTGGCCATATGATGACACATACTGCAAATCATTGATTCTAGGTTATGTGATTTAGCGGAGTTGAAGGAATAAATTTACACATGGAGAATGAATTTTTGCAAATTTTGAAAAAGACAAACTTCTGGATTTATTTTGTTTAATACCTAAAAACAATTTCAAACAATTTATCATGACAGGCAGTGAATATTTTCAACAAGATGGTTTTCAAATATTTTTTAATTTGACGCAAACTCATGTTTTACTAACTCGCAATTAAAGAACCTCTTTTTCATCCAGGGACACAGAAACACTTCCAGTGCAAATACTATACCAGACTTCAGAGCCAGACTTCATCCTTGCCACTGCATAGTGACATTCATTCGTCCTTGCCATTTCAATTGGGTGATCAGTTTTCACTCTTCTGTTAAAAGGGTATTTTTGCAAGCAGAATTTTTCGCGAAAGGAGACAACCACAACACCTGGAAAAAGAGGGGAATCTGGTAATCTCATTACCCGGGAAATTTCAGTGTTTGGAGAGAAATTTTTGAGAAAAAGCAATGAAATACATATGAAATTTGCAGGGAATTTTTTTTTTGAAAATGTCTTTATACATTCCTGAGAAATTCAACATTTTTGCAAACTTGAGTTTCACAACCTCATAAATGTGTTTTATTAGCATTTTTTATCATCAAACTATAATAACCTTCACATAATGAATATCGCGGTTTTATTTTGCAGTTAGCTAATGATTCTTGAAATTTGTGAAAATTAATCATTGTGAAAATAGCACTCTTTACAACATTGGTGTTTGTCTGTACCATTTCAGTATGGTAATAATTATCATTCTAAGCACTATTTCTGTCCCACCTGCCCTGCTCACATGTGTTTTCAGAACCCTTTTAAAGGGCCTCAGCATGTATGTAGATTGAGTGTAATACTTTAAAGGGGCATTGGACAAAATTTTTTAAATTTGTTTGTGGATGATTTACACCAAAGACCTTACACTTCCTTTGTTAGAAAATAAAAGTCATATCGGGAAAAATTTGATCAAAACCTTCAAAAAAGGGGAAAAAAATATTTTATTTTATTTGTTTATTTTGGGT
>JXSR01S007120.1:23054-35736 GCA_000969725.1 Ophiothrix spiculata | reverse complement strand
TGGGTGGCGTCGAAGGACTATTTTTCGTTAGCTTCCAAGCATTCTCTTGGCGAAGTCAAGCGTGACAAGGACATTTCATCGCCTGCTTGTCACTTTATTACATATACACATTCCACATGACCACTCAACTTGAACGGTGAAGTGACCTTGACCCAGGTGTGGTCAAATCAAATTTGACCTAAAATCACGTTTTTCGACCCATTTGTGTTGTTGCCCCCTACCCGTACTTGAGGGGGTTGATCCCATTTGGTGTTCAATTTTACACTTAACTAAATTACCTATCAGATCTGACCAAAAGCAACATAAGTTTCCAGATAGTTTCCTTATAAACGCCTTATGAGATATGGCTGAATAATGTGTTAGTGCGGAAATACTTTAAATGGGGTGTGTAACTGAAAAAGTACAGGTAGGCAACTTTTGGTCAAATCATTTGGAGGATATCAATATCTACCAAAAGCAAATGAAGTCAGTTAAAAAAATCAAAAGTTATTGGTGATAGGGACACCCGGTTGGTATGGTAGGATTTTGTACTGTTTGTACAGTGTTGTATTGCATTAAAGCTAAAGTCAAAACTGCAAGTTGTTTGCTTACAAATGTGGTACGGTGACGGTACCCATTTCTTTCAACTGAGAGTCTTTCTGTAAGACTCAGTCCTCAGTAAGTTATTCGTTAGTTACTGAAAATATGAAAGAAACCAAGTCAGTTAAAAAAATCAAAAGTCATTGGTGATAGGACACCCGGTTGGTATGGTAGGATTTTGTACTGTTTGTACAGTGTTGTATTGCATTAAAGGTAAGGTCAAACCTGCAAGTTGTTTGCTTACAAATGTGGCACGGTATCCATTTCTTTCAACTGAGAATCTTTCTATAAGACTCAGTCCTTATTCCTTAGTTACTGAAAATATCAACGCAACATGCAAGCTAGATCCCCTGGAGGAGCAAGAAGTCTGGCTTGCCAGACTGACAGTTTTCCAACATAGGCATTTTCAAAATCCATTCGGAAATCTTCAGAATGCCGATCATGTGGCCATTTTTTTACCAATCACATACAGGCTCATTAGTATGCATCTTTTTGTCAAGAAAATTTTCCGGCTTGTGACTAGAAATTCTCTCGCTTATTCAATGAAAGAATTTAAGTGAAAAATAATTATCTAGATCCATACATGATTAGAAGCATGTCTCTAAACAACTTTTGGCTGGTGGTAAAATATGCTCACTAATGACTAAAAGAGTTACATTTTTATTTGAAATTGACTAACCATAAAATTGCAAGTCACCTCAGAGTACATTACTCTAAAAGTGCCTCATTAATGCTAACCTTAATCAGCTTCAGGAATTCTCTGAAAGCCATGTTTTGAACAGGTTTATTGAGTAGAATGGTTGTGGCTGGCCTCCTTTAGGGTAGTTCTCAATCTGGGAAGGGGGGGGGGGAAGGAGCAGTTAATTCAAATGCCTTGACTAAGCTGGCAATTTTTTCAACGCTCTAAAAGTGAATACAGCCCATGTAATTTAACATCTTTTTAAAGAGATGTTGGACAAAATTTTGAAATTTTATCTGTGGATGATTTACACTTCATATGTTAGAAAATAACAGTCAATTACTAGATATCGGGACAATTTTGATCATTATTATGTTCTGAGCTGACCGATTTCCAAAAAAATCGGTCAGGGATATCGGACAGAAAACAAAATGTCAGATTTTGAACATAATAATGATAAAATTTGATGAATTTTTTCGCATGATACTCAAAGATATTGGTCTCGCTATGAGTTTTAGAAATATCGAGCTCGACGCTGCGCGTCTCGCACGATATTTCGTAAAACTCATAGCTCGACCAATATCTTTTTGTATCATGCTCAATCCATCCAATTTTATATCATTATTATGCTTTGAAGGATCCAAGTGCGGAAAAACTTGGATCCTGAGCATAATAATGATAAAATTGGATGATTTTCGTCCCATATTTATTGGTCTCGCTATGAGTTTTAAAATATTGGGCTCGACTCCGTCTCGCCCAATATTTTTACAACTCATAGCTCGACCAATAAATATGGGCTCAATCTATCCAATTTTATAACAAACTCGACAGAAAAGTCAAAAATTTGAATTATATTTTGTTTGTTGATCTTCGGTATGAGGCTATCACTGAAAACATATTTATTGATACTATATATTCAAGAAAGAGCCAAAGATTTGTTTGTAAAACATTCCTTTCACATCATAGATTGCAGATAAATCAAAATAATTTTTAGCTTGCATTAGATCTCCTGAAAAGGTCAATTTTCAAAATTCAACTATAGAGGGGCAGTATTTATCATTGTCGACAACAATAATTAAAAAACAAAAGAAAATCTAAATATTTTGATATATATATAAGAGTTGAATATGACAATGTAACTTTGCATGCTGTTATTATTACCCCTAATACTTCAAATAATGCAAAAAATCTCAAAATGCTTGGGGAAAAGTTTGGAGATAATGCTAAACTTGTCCAATCCCCTTTAAGTAAAATCAGAGACATTTTTGATATTGCTAAATGGTCCCACCAAACATTTTTCTTGTATTCTGTTTTACAGTCAGGTGATATCAGGGTCATATCTTCAACTGGTGACATCATAAGCAATAATCTACTACAGGGAAATGCAACAATATCTACTGGTGGACAAGGGGTAAGTATAGCCTTGGTCCAAAGAGGAGGTGTTGCCCAGGAGGAAAAATAGTACAAAAGAACACTTAAAAATCATACAGAACCGTACAGAGCCAAAGTAAATATGTCATTGCACAATCATCTGAGCCATTGTATGTGTGTGGAATGCCTGTTTGAGTTTCCTTTCATAGCACTACCCTCACTTGGAACACAAGTGTTGCCGGATCAAGGTTCAAGCCTTCTAATATCCATGACTTGTTTTGGAACTGAAAGCAGGTCTTTTAAGGTACAAAATAAGTACATATATTTTTACATATGTGTGGTTATTTTGCCAGGGTAGGTAGTACCTTTATCAAAATTGAGTTTTTCCATCTAATAAGAATCCTTGACTGTAGTAGGTTACAAATCCCAAACCATTCCTGCAAATGTGCCTGTATTTTTTGAGAAAAGTCAGAAAGTGTGTGATTTTTTATTTATTTAATATTTTAAACACACAGTTAGCCTATGGGGAAATTTAAAAATGCCGAAAAGCTTTTAACTTAAAAAAAATGGTTGGAATCAAATGAAATTTTCAGCATATATTTATGTTCTACACTTCGTTTTATTTTGTAAGGAATGAGGTGAGGCTTTCATCACATCAGAATCATGAATTACACCTTTAATTTATGTATATTTTTCAAGGTCTGCAAGTAAAGAAAGAGTTTCCCAACCAACAAACCCAACCAGAAATGATATGTGTGCTAAAAATATGTTTGTTATAAAATTGGATAGATTGAGCCCATATTTATTGGTTGAGCTATGAGTTGTAAAAATATTGGGTGAGACGCAGTCGAGCCCAATATTTTAAAAACTCATAGCAAGACCAATAAATATGGGACGAAAATCATCCAATTTTATCTTTATTATGCTCAGGATCCCAGTTTTTCCACACTTGGATCCTTCAAAGCATAATAATGGTCCCCGGGTAATGGTCTAATTTGGCAGTTTCTCTAATGTAAAAATGTACTTTTTTCAATCAGTCTATCTCAACAGGAAGGCTACAGGGACAAGCATTTAATTTATCTACAGCAGCAGGAACTATTAGTTGCAGGGATATCTATGCGGTTATGGCTTCGTTGAAGACTACATCAGGGAATGTGGAGGTTGATAATGTCCATGCAGGATGTGACATCACAAGCACTGATGGCAGTGTCAATATTGGTAAGGCAGAGCTATGGGGTAGTGACACTTAATGGGTAGATCAGAAGGAGCAGGCACCATAGATTTAGTAAGGAGATACTAGACCTAGCGCCATTTTTATTTTGACAAGGAGACAAAATTGGGGGTATTTGGATTTCCCCAAAGCTGAGTCATAACTAGTCACAACTGTAGCCCATCAAGGCTAAGTGGCTTTTTGCTTTGCACACTGTTCACATATTTTGTGTGCTATGTAAATCAAGGTACTTAAGATGAGACTGACTCAGATCATTAAATGACCTTTGGGTACTTGGCCTAATTATAACTGTCTAGACCCCTGAAGTTTGTATCGCCCTTATGGATCACTTCCAACCTGAGTCAGTCTCATCTCGCTGAGTAAAAATGAAGGATCTCGTTTGAAAAGCCCGAAGTATGTTTTCACTTCTGTGTGTTGTGAACAAAAGTTTAAAATTTCCATCACATTATAACAACACAGATGAACTTTCATGAATGTAAGTTGAGGTTATGTTGTGGATCACTAGAGAAGTAAACCTATGTTCTTTGAAATATATTTCAGACATTAATAATGAACATGGCAATTTGAATGCATCCATCATGTAAACACAAATTGTGACTAGCACAGAATATTGAAAAGTATGCAACACCATTTCAAGTCAAAAGTCCATAATTCTGCGATATCGCACACACCTGAAAAGCTTAAACTGTGTAAGTTGCACACACAGATGTGTTATCAAAAAAACTTGAAAATTTACATGTCCGAGAATTATTTTAAAAAATAATATTTTCATGTTCATATTATGGCCTCAGTATCTCCATTAATTTTTTTGTTTGTAATTTCAGGTAGTGTTGAAGGCTCTTTGAAAGCATCAACAGATACTGGCAATATCACAGCATACTTGATACGGCACAAGAATGCCGACTTGTCAACAAGCACAGGTAAGGTCAAAAGTATCCTCGTAAAAAATGTGGAATTCAGGAGGCTCCTTACCGGTTAACTTTTGATTCGGAGGGAAATAAATTACCGTGGAAACTCAAAAACACGAAAACGCATAATTCGTAAAACCGTGTAACTCGAAAGGAACTTAAAACCCTGACTTTTCCCTTTTGTTTTATCATGTATTTTTCATGTTTAACACGAAAGAAATAGTACGAAATCCACTTAAGCTGAAAGCAAGTGACCATCCCTACTGTACATTTTATATTGCGTTCTCGAAAGATAACATGAAAACTCTGCACGAAAAGTCTCTGCCGTTATCTTATATATTCAAGTTTTTAAACATCGACGTTTTAAAAAACATCGCGAAAACACCCCGTAGTAATTTTGAAGTAAATGCGGGAAAATTTGATGTTTTAAGTGTTTTTAGTTTTTAATGTAATATATAATATTTAATTGATTCATGTTTGTCTGTGAGATTTTTGTGACGTTATAGCCAGTGCAGTATCAGTAGCAGTATATACAACGCATTTGATTTTTGATGGAAGTTTAAACCTTTTTCACAACACAAAAGTTGAAAACATACCTCGAAATTTTCAAACGAGATCCTTTGCTTTTCATCAGCGAGATGAGACTGACTCAGATCGTGACCTTTGGGTACTTGACCTGAGAACAGTCTCGTAGACTCACACGGAAGTTTGTGTCGGCCCCCGTCTGGGTTCAGCATCGGTTGGTGCAGTTGGATGTATGTTACATCCTTAACACCCCTTTCAAAGTATCTGGGATCCCTGTCAAGAATCTTAACACTGTCGAAATCCACTTTATGTCCCCGAGACTCGATGTTGATATGATTCGAGACTTCTGAAGAAGTGTTGCTCACTCTTTTATGTTCATTAAAATAAGTTTTTAGAGCACGCTCAGTTTCTCCAATGTATGACTCATTGCATCGCCCTGGTTGTCTAAGCCCTTGCAATAAACACTGTATATAATACCAGTAGTATCTTCCTTTTTAGTCTTGTCCTTGGGAGAGACTAACAATTGTCTCAGAGTTCTTGTTGGTTTAAAATAACCATTGATCCTGTAGCTGTTGTAAATTCTCCTTAAGGCTTCAGAGACTCCTTTGATGTCAGGAATAGCTACTCATTAGGGTGACTTTGCCAAGATCCAAGATAGTGACCTTAAGCTTAGGTATATTTTTACAGTGCAGTATTTTATGACTATTTTTGTATGTTACAGGTGATATTTCACTTCAAGTTCCCAGTGATGTCAAAACCAAATATCATCTTGAAGCTTCCTCTATAAAAGTCACATCAGAATTACACACAGAATCATCATCATCAAATACCAAAGTGCTTAGTGGTAAGTAGTATTATAAATATAGTAAATATTCAAGGATAGAGCAGCCAAGATAAGTCATAAGCAGCAGTCAGATTGTAGTGGTATCAATAACTATAAATAATAATGAATCAATAAGAATACAATGAAAAATGCTATGTTTAATCGTTAAGGTGTGATCACCATAATTTAATTACACATACGAGGGGTTATCAAAAAGAAAAAGAACTATGTCGTTGAAAGTTTGTCAGAATAGTTATACGTCCTTAAATGTACATTATGGTGCAAAAATGGTCTCGTGGGTAGTTTTACTTTTTTACAGGTGGCGATAGATTTCAGCAATCTGCCCTCTCATCGCATACCCTGTATAGAGAAAGTTGAGTCACATGGCGTGATTTAAAACCTGCGCTTGAACCGTTTTAGTGCCCAGAAAATATATAATGACACACCCAAATTTAGTTATTTGATACCAAATTTATGGATATCAGTCAATGAATGCAGTTGCAATAATGTGATAAAACAATAATAAAACAATGTAGATTTTCATCATAATACAAAGTTGTTGTTTTTTCAGTAGAGAAAATCTACAATGATGGTATGTGGACAGTCAGCTTAAAGTTGGAGAAATGTGTTACTTTTCACAGTGACTATGTAAAGATACCATAAGGATTTCATAATAAAATTATGTTCCTGGCTCTATTTCTTCTGGGCAATCAAAAAGTTTTTAAAAAATTTTTGATACCCTGTACAGCGAAAATTTTATCAGTATCATTATCAGTGCAGTCTGACCTACACTCTGTGCCATAAAAAATTGTGTGGCTGATGTAACTCACCCTACCCCATTTCTTTCTAAATATATAATTTTTTCATAAACAGGAAAAGCAAATAAAAACAATTTATAATAGACAAAGTATCCAGTTTGGATTCTTGCCAGACTTGGTTACAGCAACGAGTATCAAATACATTTCATAGACCCTTACATAAAGTCCAATTTGGTGTTACATCAGTCAAACATTTTTAATGGCCTTGCTCTGTTTGAGTACTAACATTTTGCATCCTTTATAAGACAATTCTCCTAACATACTCATTCAGTGTTGGTGAATTAAACATGATGTGCTATTGTTATCAACTTTAAAAAAACTGATTTAGATTAGTTTTGTGACGATTAATGAATAAAGAATTGAAATATTCTCAAGTTTCTCAAAAGAATTACAGTCTGATTCAGGGGGAATTCGAGTTTAACTCTTGATATGTATCAATGAAGAAGAATTAAAATATGAAATGAACAATAGTCTAAGAATGAAAAAATACAATCATGAACTAGTATAGGCAGTATTGCACAATGATAGAAGTCACCATGCCCTAATTAGTGGTTCATGTGCATATAGAATAAAACAAATTAATGCATGCTGCCCTCACAAACTGTGAACCTAAAGTGACTGTTTTGCATAAGGCACAACTCTCACAGTAGTAAACGTAATAGGTTTATTTTATTAACTTGAATGGTTTTTGCATTTCAATCAAATATTTTTAAGTATATATGAACCTGGGTCAAGTTTCTCAAAAGAAAATCCTCTTGTTCAGGGGGATTTGACCTAAACTGGTGATAGGTATTGAATAACTGGTGAAAGTTTTCAAAAATTCTTTAATACTTATTCCCAGAATTTTTATCTATACATGTTCCAAATTTGAATTGTTGGTACAATATTAAAGATATAAGATACCCCCTGCAGAAGATGTAGGAACCCTTGCTGGGTACAGCTGCCCTTCCCCCACTTTGTCCCATGGATAAAATGTTAAAACTTCAACTTCATTGCTAAAACAGCAATGGCCAAACGTGAGGGTTTGAAAATGTAAACAATGATGTGGCATGAAATTATATCATGTGACATCAAGGCTGGGTAGTAACCTACCATATTTGGGATGGTTTTATCTATGTTGTGGATGCTCATAATAAGCATCAGAAATATAATTTTGGTGTTTTTGGAAATCAATTGCAAGAGTTTTGCAATGAAGTTGGAGTTTGAGATGAACAGATGTTAGTGAAATTACTGGTTGACTTACTTTATTTTCATTAAACTTCGCAAATATTATTTTATTCAAGGTAACCTTCCGCTACTCAATTTGATCCTTGGTGATTTGTTCTTTGCTTTCCAGAATTTTAATTGAAGGTATATAATTTTAATCAGGGAGTAAATCATTGAGTAATTGGATCAGGTTTTGATATTTTCTTGCATATAGTAATAGAAATCAGGCAATGTGGGGCAGAAAATAAAATCAGTGACCAAAAAAAAAATGAAATAGTCATTAAAATTAATAAGATGTGAATACCTGCTTATGATTGAATTTCTTATCTTGGCAGTTTTAGATTTAGGTATTCAATCATGCCACAGAGTTGTTCATCGCGAATCAACAAACGATGCATCCATGTGTCTGCCACCCTCGTGTGATAAAAATACGACGACGCATAGGATGCAGAGTTGTTGATTCGCGACGAACAACTCTGTGGTGTGTTTGAAAACCTTTCAACAACGGAAATCTTCATGAAAACATATGAATTAAATTGTTAATGTTTTCAATGTAACAGATAGGCCTACTTATCTTCATAAGAATATTTAGTATAATTTGAAGCAAGTTTACGAAAGTTTGGTGTTTTGATGTTTTAAATTTTTCCCAAGCACCGGGCTTTTGCACGTACTCTAAGTGCCCGACGCACGATGAACAGTGCGCCGACTTTGGGTACTGCGTAAACCCACCCACTTCCGTACATGCTGTGCCGTGCGTGACGCGCTAATTTGAATATCAACTGTGGATTCATCATGAATCAACAATGGTATGCCATGCCCCTGTATAAGGAGATTCAGTGAGTTGTTGAATTTGGAATCTACATTAGAGTTTCTCTCACAGTCTTAGGTAATTCTTGCAAAATACTTTATTATATCAAAATCATTTTTCAACTTTATTATTAAAAGAAATCCAATAAAATATTTTGAAATTTAACTTTTTCTATGAAATGTTTGAATGTGCCAACTGGTCTGTGCATGTTACTAAATATTGAAGGAAACATGAAGACAATGAAATGTTGGCACAATATGTCTATATGTCCTTACACAATTTCAAGCCTATACTTTGATCAACACCAAATAGGCGGGCCTCTTCTCATCCTGAATTGATACAGATAAGCGTGTGCATAGCTGGACACAGCACAACTGCAGGAGACGGAGCGCGCATTGCACGTGTGACTCACGCATCATTATCTACGACGCGCGTGTAACTGGGATTATGTTTACTTGCGGATGAAGAAAAGCCTCTTAATTCCCGCCTATTTAGTGTTGATCAAAGTATAGTACCTTTGGCCCAATGATCCAAAATAAAGTTCACTGTATGTTCAACTTGCGCTGATTCTTGTTAGTTTTCATCTAACATAATTCCATTCTGATCTCCAGTATAGACAAATCATTTAGGCACTTGATTGAGCAGTTTTCTGGTAGTATTTGTATCAATTTGTTCTCGGGTCAACCACAGAATGTGAATGCTCGACTATTACAAGAGACACTGTATTTCAAATGCTCATTGCTTTTTATTCGATATTTGTAAAATAAAAGAGGGTTATACAACATCCAGTGCATCAGCTCCCTGTATTTCTCAAACCTGGTACTTCTGGGTACACAGATGTGAAAAAAGGGAAAACGACTCATCTGAAAGTTTCTCTCAGAGGGCACTGCAGCAATTTTTAGGCCTTATGGTCAACTTGTACCCTTGATCTTGGGCAAACTGAGCCATTATGAAATGTCTAGATTGAAGGAACCAATGTATGTTCAACTCGCCAATCTGAACGCAAGAAAGTTGTAAATGCAATACATTGAATAGCTGCCATTCATAAATTTGTATTATACACTTTTTAGTGTCCAGTCTATGGTCAGTGGTTCTTCAAATAATTTTTAAAGTGACGATGTTACCAGAAGGACCATTTCGGGTACTGTCATCTGAAGAACCATTTCAAGTACCACTGACATAGGAGTTTTATTTAGAGAATATTTTCACATTCTAGCGAGGAGATGTTAAAATAAACATAACTTAGGGCAGCCTTTACAGATTCCACTTTCTTGCTTTCACATTGACAAACTATGCTGCAGACAAATGAACATTCTCCACCATATTGAATGTGCCACCCTATTGAATTAACAATGACAGTATTTTCATTTAATTTGTTAATGAAAACTTACTCAATACAAGATATGTTTTGGTTCACTTAACTAAACATTAATAACATAACCAGCAATCTTTCTTGCCAAAGCAAAAAATAGAATTTGAATAAAACATTTTAAAGATAAATGAAGGCAAGTTAACAATATTTCATGCCAAACTGAATTGATATTTCATATTTGGTAGCCTATACAATATACATTGTTATTTTGTTACATGAAAAAATGTGAACTATTTATATCAGTAGGTCTGTTTTGCAACTCAAACTTGAATAAGAAAGATAAACGAGTCTGTGGATGGTAAAGAAATCCTCTGTAATCAAAAAAATTTGCGTGTTCTTACAGACTTTCATTGATATTGCTTCTTTGAGTCGACAGCGAAAATGCGCTGTGCGTGTTTTGATTGGTCGATAAATTTGTGTGAAAAGATACAAGTCTTCCATACTACGCAAGGTGATACGCTTGTTTACTCCACGCATTTATTGCATTCAGATGTTCATGATTTGTAGGAAGTTTAATGACTTCAATAATAGTACAAAAATGATAGAGTTGCCATAAATTCAGAAATGGACAATTTAGTCTCTTATTATAACAGTTCATTGTTTTTGAGAAAACAATCACAATGCTAAGTTTGTATGGGCATGCAGTTCCTATAACACCAAAAAATTGGTCATGTGAGGGAAAAAGTGACATTTCAGAATCAGGATGATGGGCAATCCCTCTAAGTTATCCTAAATATGAATTTACAAGTAAAAATTTTAAGAACATTGAGAGAAAACAAAAATTTAAATGTTCAATTACTTTGTTCACAATATTCTGTCGGACGCAGTTGTTGAATTTGGCGTACTCAGTCCTTGTTACTGGAGTGAAACTTACTGTGCGATGTCTATGGAGTGAACCAATATTTCCACAATATTTTATGTTTCCGCTCTGATTCATTAATATTTAGTTACAATAAAGATGAAAGACACATTTTTGAACAATATATCAAAGAAAGGGGTTGATACAAAAATTAATTTAGCTGAAAATGCAAATTTTGAAGACTTTTTCATTGACCTCCAATGCAATGTTTCACGCCAGGGAGTAACATGGAACAGCCTCAATTGACCAATTAGAGAACAGGATTCTAGTCTGTGACATCAGTGCGTCCGACAGAATAGACAATAAGATTGCTTATAACAATAATAAAATGCATTCACCCGCACATGCAAGATTTGTTGCCTTGCAGAAAGGAACAAGCATTAAGCCACACAAAACCTCTCCGCAAAATATAGTTCGCATATGAATAAAATATAGTTCGCATATTTTGTCTAAGTCTTTATTTTCCCGCCAACAACCATGTGGCTTTTTTAGCTTTTTAGCTGAAAAATGTGAGCAAACTTTTTTTTATTTTTCCTATGAATGAAGAAGAACATTGTATTTGGTAATATTTTATGTTAATGTATCAAATAATCAAAAAAAAACACAATTTTTTTGTGATTTATACGGTAGCTCTTCTGCAATTTCAGAAATTGAGCTCAGCCTAAATATAATATGTCTCATGACATTTCTTCTTTTTGCCTATTTCTTACAGGAGAATGGAATGAAAATGGGGATAATCATCTAAAAGCTTGTGCAAAGCAGGGAGGCATCACTGTAGCTGTACAATCATGGTTTGACTCTCTCAAATTAAACAAATGATAGGACTTGGGTTTCAAACTTCATCACAATGTGTTTTGAGTATGATAGGATCATGTGCTGATATCGCAATGATCAGATTCAGAATTTAGCTATGATTATTTCTGAGAGTAGGCTACAGAAGTGATTATATGGCATACAGTATTCAAAAAGACTGACTTGTTTATAGGAACCTTAAAGTGAAGGTAGGTATGTTTTGCCATAATTGTGAGAATAAGTTGAAAAACAAAATTTGGAACAATGCTTTTATACGAGGGGGTATCATAAAGTTATACTTTGATCAACACCAAATAGGCGGGCCTCTAATTCACATCGTGAATTGATACAAATAAGCGTGTGCGTAGCTTGACACCGCTTAACTGCAGGAGACGCAGCGCGCGTTTTACATGTGACTCGCGTATCAGTATCTACGACGTGCATGTGAGTGGGATTATGTTTACTTGCGGGTGAAGAAAAGCCTCATAATTCCTGCCTATTTAGTGTTGATCAAAGTATATATAGAGCCATGAAAAAAATATTGTGCGACCTTTATATCATCTTTGCATTGCCACTGTGCAAAGTAACACATTTCTCCCACTTTAAACTGACTCTTCACAGACCAATATTGTACAGGTCCTCTTTTAGCCAAAAGTACACATTGTATTTTACTCAAAATTAAGTTTTCAGGTCAGTCATGGTTTATTATAT